>JAWWEL010232952.1:0-10998 GCA_035582915.1 Necturus beyeri | reverse complement strand
ACGGGCAATTGCTCATGGGGTAAACATACCACGGGCAAAACATAGATCCCGCTTTGATAGTACACATGTGCACGCTTATGGCATGACACATGCGCAGAAGAATAGCGTCCTTTAACAGAGACTGGCGCGTGGCGCAGTACTTCGTTACCCGGTAGCGCATATGACGTAGGGAATAGTGTTCTGACATCTCGCATGCGCAGGTCTATGCACCGTGTGATATGACACATGCGCAGTTCGAACGCCATTTGCCTCGCGGCTGCATCAAATGGATTTAAATAGCGTCTCGTAATGGCGGCGCATTTGGACTGATGAGATACGGTGCCAGATGCAAGACTACGAGCTGGTCTTTGATTAGGTATGGAATTGGGCTATTATCCACTAGAATAACGTATATTCCATTGAGAATAATAATAGTTACAATATTTTTAGAGTTGTTGACTCTGGTTTTCTGCTTATTTACAGGCAGAATCCAGAGGACAAAAACACTATTGGAATCCTCATCATTATTTTGATGGAATACGTAATTGATAGACGGTACATTTTAAATATTAGGTAAGAATTATCATTCAGTTATGTGAGAAAGAAAAATAACTATGGGATTATATGATAGTAACTTATATGAGTAAACCATAGTATGATGGGATTTCTTTCCCACATTCATTGACAGATAGAATTGAGACTACATTTTGAAACTGGTTGGGAATTCATCATTATACTTAAATTGAAGAAATTTGAGGTTTAAGATAAAGAAAAAACCTTTGGTGAGTACACAAAATAAATGAATAAATGAAGCGATTCAATTTGATAAATAAGTGAATTGAGTAGATATATATTTTTATTGTCCAAATATAGGGAGACCTTCATTAGGAGATATATCTCGAAGATCACAGTGTGGAATCAAATTCTTGGTGATTTAGTGGATTGATTCGGAGAAATAGACCCGTTATTTGAAAAAACGGGCACTAACAGACAGTACCGCTTGGTGATAATATCCCGACGTACAATGAACTGGCATACATAGCTAGTCCTGAGGAAGATTGTTTAAATGATCACAATCGAAACATGTCGACAGTTTTTTATTTCTTTTGTACGTTTTTATGATACTGTGGGGGTTAGTTACATTGGAGTATTAGTGAGAGTATATTGATTTACACTCTAACAATACCCCACATGTCGGTTCAGTTGGTGTGACTTATGTATAATGTTAACTTTATGTCTGTTTTTTGTGCCTTGTTCATTTGATTTTGATCTGTTTATGATTGCCTTTTTTATATTTTATATTTCATATTTTTATGTAATTTTATGGAGTGATTAATAAATTGTTTTGATTTTTAATATTGTTTGTTGGAGGTTGATAGGGGTACTGATTAAGCCGGGACACATCCTAAATAAGTGGGGATGCAATAGTGGGTAATTAAGAACCATCTACTGATAAATGCTGAAGAATACTTAGGTTGATGATAAGGTAACTAGAGAAGTTACCCCCTCCTTGTGAGGTGATTTACTCAATGCAAGAAAATAACAATTCCAAGCAAGGAATGATATATGCGCACCTCTTACCTACCAGGGCTACTCTTTTCTCCACAGCTCCGTGGCCTGGGAATTTGTTCTTTCTGGACATCCCACTCTGTTGAGAAGCAACTCTACGAGTTCACAGTTGGTGGCTTTGTCTGTCTCCCCTATCGTGGGTGACTCCAAAATGTTGTCACAACCTAATACTGGTGCCGCTGTAAGGTGCTTCACAAGCCGAATGCCGGAGCTTTCCCCGAGGTTCCTGCTCCGGCATGGACTAACACCGGAGCTTGCTCCGAGCTGTCTTCTAGACCTAACACTGGGGCATGCACTACTGTTTACACTCAGGCGCAAACTACCACCAGTGCTTTTTCCGAGGCTTTGCAGCTCCTTATAATGGGGAAACCCAGAGATGTCTTGTGGTTTAGCCGGTACCCTTGTCAAGAAGGGAATGCAAACTTTCCAGCACTTTCCTTGTATACTTACCAGGGATTCATGTTGCTGTTTATGCTAGTGCTGATGGCATGGTTGCATCCTGCACACACTTTTGCACTCTCTTAGCGACTTCTGCCTTACGCGGCAAGAACGTGTTATGCAGAAAAGTGCTACTGCCTAGGGCCCTTTGCACCTCACCCATCCCCAAACTACTGGGCAGGGGATGGGGGTGTTACCCCAGCCCCCCCCCCCGCCAAACTACGTAGGATCCAGGTGCAAAAAACCTTTTCCCTGTGTTTGGAGGAGGCGGGGGTGTAAGAAAAAAAGAGACAAAGGACCATGCAAGGAATAGAATAACCCATGGGGATGGGATGGTGGGGGGGGGCACCAGCCCCCTCCCCCACCCCGAAGAAGACCACATCCTTCCTTAAGTGTGCCGGGACTCACCAACTGGAAAAGATGGCGAAGGGCAGTATCGGGGTCCCACGGGCAGAGGCGGGGAAGGTTGCCTCGGTGCCCGGCAGAAATGGGGGGTGCAGCCAACCCTCCCCCCCCGAAGAGGCCCAGGACAGACTTGAGCGCACAGCAGCCAGGGAAGTTCTCTCTCTGTTTCCATCATGAACTAGGTGGAAGGGGAGAGAGAGAACTTCCTGAAACAGGCTAGGCCGGAGAAGGGAGCTGGCCGCCAGAGTCCTGTGTAGAGGGAGCCGGTGGAGGTAGTGTGTGTTGCGAGGATGCGTTGGGAATAAAATGCGTCCTTAGCAACAGGAACGGAACATTCAGGGTGACTCGCATAAGGTGGGTATGCGCTGACATGATCGCGTTTTAGGGAAATTCGTTGTACAGAGTCGCGTTAAGACTCTGTACAACCGATGGCATTGGGGGCCGGATTGATCTACTAACAGAATTAAATGGTGTTTACATGGAAGCCTTGTGATGGAATTAGATGTACATGCCAACGTGCCATGTGTCCTACGTAATGGCAAGTGCAGGTGAGTACTGATGTGTTGGAGTGGAGTGGAGAGCGGTGCAAGACCATGTGCTTGGGAATGCAAACTTTCACTGTAAAATATCAGGTCTATTCTCTGGATGCTTTGTGTGAAAAAGCCTAAGCCTTTGCTGCATTCCCATTCCAAGGAGGACTCCACTTCCCACCCTCATAGCACAGCTGGGGATAAAGGGTCACTCAAGCATGTTCCTCCCCTTACAGTTAAAATTGTTAAATGCACCGAGAGTATTCGGGAGAAATGAGGAAGAAGACTGAAGTCGCATACACTCTCTGCCCCTCCGCCTGAAGACCTGATTCAGCATGCCATAGGCCCTGCTTCATTTACAGGTGACCTAAATGCAGATAGCCTTTGACATCCAGCCCTACAGCATGGTGTTCCCTTATGAAGAAGATCACAGCAATGATTCTCTCATGGCTGACAATGCCCCCACCAGCAAGGACTCCGGGTTCTCACTACCTGCCTCAAAGGACTCGACCCCTATTACTCTGCCCGTCCTGCCTCCCATAGGAAGTCCTTCCCACCGTTCCGTTGATTGTTCTATTAGGCAAACAATCTTGGCCCAAATTGACCAAATTATTCCACTGCCAAGATTTTCTCTGGCTCCTGTGAGTATAGCGTCACCGGTACCTCCCATGATTACTACACCTGCAGGGCCACATACACCGATGCCATTCATGATGCTATTTGTTCTATAGAGACAGGCTGCTCCTATGTTGTCAGCACAACCTTCGCTTCTTCATACATTTGAGAGATTTACGATGACAGAAACGATGACCTCATACTTTACGAACCTGATCAGATCAATTCTTCCCAAGTTTCATATTATTGCACTATGACTCCTGCACCAGCGACTGCAATTAACGGTCCTGGACCCTTGGTTCCAGTAACTTCAGATGTTCATCTGCAGCCTCTAACCTCTCCCGGTCCTCCACGGTAATTTGTAAGAAGATTTGACACACAGTTCCCTGATGAACAGATCTATCGGTCTGTCGACTCACCCTCAAGCACAGTCTTTTGTGGTGTCGGAGGCTTTCAGTAAACGGAAGAAACTTGCTTCCTCCTTTGCTTCTCCCGTTGACAAGGAAACTGCATTTCTCGACTCTATTGACAAAAAAGTCTTTGCAAATCGCTCCTTGCAGCCATGTCGAGCAAATGCAGATGCCTCGCTTGTGGCTTCTAATAACCACATGGGGAGGGAAATGGCAGATTCTCTGCAAGATCATCCTGCCGATAAGGGAGCCGCCTTTGAAGCAGTAGCTCATACTGATACTGCTGCCACATATTGGTACTACTGCCGGATGCACGAACTTAGGCATTGATGCAAGGAGACAAGGAAAAGACTGGCAGAAAAATGAACACCAGACAAACTAAGTAACTTTTTATTGAACATAAGATCCCTACATTGTGCTGACACAATCCAGCTCTCCAGCAACCATCCTCCAGCTGCCACACCAAGAACTCCACCCACTCTCCAGCTTCTCACTGACCTCACTACATTCCATCATCTCTACTGACATCACCAAACTCCTCCTCTTACACTTCATCCAAGAAACCACTCACCTCCCCCCTTTAACACTTTCCAAAATTCATACACAACACTCAACACACTCCTCTCATCCCCACTAACAATTGCCAGAAAAGCACAATAAAAAAACATGATAGGAACCCAAACCTAAGCAATCCCGAACACCTCCCCAACAATGAATATATAAGTGATTTATTGGCAGTGTTTTTTTCCTTTTAGTCCTGCAACATGGCCCTCCACCCTGGGGCAAGAGCTATCCCCACCTGAGCACGCTGCTCGGGTTCCATTTCTTTCCATCTGTGGTCACCAGAGTGTTTCCGGCCCTTTGTTCCACTTGAATTGGGAGATAAAAACCAGGTTGGCCTTTCATAATCCTCCTTGGATTTTTTACCCTGACCAATCACCCACACCAACATCACTCTCTCTCACAGAATTCCTTCAATGAAGACTCCTTATAAATTCCTTGTTTCCAATGCGCATTTTACCTCAACTCGCCATCATTCCAAACCACGTGATTGGCCCTCTCTAACCAACCTGGACAAACGTATGTGTTTGCTTTCCACCCAGGCAACAGTTGTGTTTCCCTTGTGGTGGCATGAGGGCTTAAACGGTATGCATACAACCTATCACTCACAGGTGCTCGCCAGTCTTTCCCACTGATAACTGAATTACCTCCATAAGCATACGATTCATCCGCTCCACCATGCCATTTGCTGCGGGGTGGCATTATGCAGTCCTTCTGTGGGTAATGTCCCTTTGGCTAAAAAACCTCCATGTCCTGGGACACCAACTGCACTCCATTGTCTGCTGCGATAATCTGGGGGAAATCCTCCCTGACAAACACCTCATCTAAAAACTTGCTTACACTGGCTGTAGTAACCTCCCCCGTGAGAACCATTTCCAGCCATTTAGAGAAGTAGTATATCAAAACAATCAAAACAATGGTCGTGCCCCCTGGATATTTAATGGCCCCATGATATCCAGCCCCAAGACTTCCCAAGCTGCCTTGGAAATCCTACCTCCTTCATGGGTAGGATTTCCTTAGGTTCAACACCATGTCACTAGTTTCATAGGATATAGACTCCCTCACACCACGCTCAACTTCAAGGTCCATACCAGTCTACCTGTAGTCACACCGTAAAATTACTTTGGTCTGGATCATCCTAACATGTCTGGGATGGGCTTCCCCCACCAACCTCTTCCTGACCCCTAGCGGCGGGCTAGGTCTCTCTCCTCCCCTCAACATACCTCCTTCCTAACTTGGCTCTTCTTTAACCTGCCAGAAACCACGTAATTCATCCATGACTTTCTAGACCACCCTAACACAACTACCTTCACTACCTCCTGCAAAACCACATCCTTCTCCTGGCAACTTTTCCACTCCTGGTCTGTGACCTCACCCTCACAAATTTCAAAAACAATCTCCTCAGCCTCTGTCAACAATCTGAAAATATAGCAGTACCTGGAGGTTGGCTGATGGCCCAACCTCACTTCTCTTAGGCCCTCGGCGAGAACCCTCAGGGTGTTGCAATGTATCTCTGATGGAGGTCTGATGTAGGTTCCCCCCTCCCTCCTCATTGGACAAAGTGCACCCCCTTCCCCCAGAACACTCCCCGTCCCGCCAATATAAGGAAAGAAGAGTCCTCCGTGAGGGAAAAGGATGCCAGGGATGGAAAGGCGGGTGTCTCCAAGTTACGATGCAGCTCTCCCTCCTGTAGCTGGGATGGTCATATGGATATGGGCACTTGGGTCAGGACCTTTCCCTCTCTGCTCCTGAAAGGTTGGAGGGAAGCAGAAAACACAGAGGGACAATGTCAGTGGAGAGGCTAACACACTTACACTGGCTACTTCAGCTTTTCCCCCCAGAACCTCTCCCCCCTTGAGACTCAATCCTGCTTCACATACCAAACTAAGTGTGACTGTGGGCCTCCTCTGGCATCCCCGTTTGGAGCAAGGTGAAGTTAACTGTGAGGGAGTGAATGGACCCAGATGTGGCACTGCAACAGCAATTGGTAAGCAGAAGATTCTACAGGCAGTGACCAAGGTAATGGCCGAGCCTGCGCACCCTTGAAAAGAAGCTGAAGACAGTCTCACTTGATAGTGGCAGTCCTTCGCTGTTGTGCTGGTGTGCGAGGCGAGGCCGGGGGGGTGACAGGGTTAATGAAAGGCCGGGGACGGAGAGGGCTGGCCAGAAGCCCTACTCCGGGACACACCTCTCGAGTCTGTGCTGCCCCTCACAACTGATTGTGAAGGGGGTTGACCGGATGCGGGTTGGATAGACATGGCCGGGTCAGGGCTGTGACAGAGCGATAGTGTGGGGCGGGGAGGGAGCGGAGCATGGATGGATCCAGCAGCAGCCAGCAGCGCCGACTCGATGGAGGCAGACCCCGCGGAAGATGGGAGACAGCGTCTCCAGCATGTCCGGGCGATCCAGGGACATTCCGAGCACAGGAACACATATGGGTACAAGGGAGAAAGCAAACGCGCATCCTCCCTCCACAAAGGTGTTGCGAGGAATGGCCACCTAATGGTCATCCTCGCGGGAAACAGTTTGTTGGAACGTCTGATGGGCGCGCGGCAAATTCTCCCTCACAGCGCGCACATGCCCACCTGCAGTTTGGCCTGGCATCTGGACTGGCCTACCTGGGAATTGATTCCTACGCCCCCTCTGGGTCCCAACTCTTCGGGGATGACTCTTAAAGAGTTCTCGCAATCTGTCCCAATACTGCCCAGTGACCTCCCCCTCCTCAGGGTTTTCCTCACTCTGCAGTGTCCCCCCGGGAACTTCCTCAAGGTCTCTTTCTTCTGCTTCCTCCTCACTGGCACCCCCCCTCTCCTCACCCCCCACTTCTGGGAAACTTGGGGAACTTGGGAGCCTGTCTTCACTCCTCACCCTGACTCATGGTACCCCCAGGCCTGAGGGTCTCCCTTCCTCCCTGCTTGCTTCCTCTCCCATTAGGGGCTCCTCCCACCACTCTGAGAGCCCAGGCAGCATGCTAACAGTTTCCACTCTCCTAGGCGCCCCTCTCTGGGTGTCTCCTTCCTCAAAGTCTTCGGGTAACAAGTCTTCCCTCTGTAGATCTCTTAGGAGTTCCCAGGATTGATCTTCAGGGCCTAAACCTTCCCAATCAATCAAGCATTGCTTCCTGTTAGCCACCCCCCGGATGTCTAACACCCTTCGAATCCTTCGGGTCTCTCCGGGGAGGACCTCAACCTCCTAGGCCTGTGGAGTCTCCTGATAGTGTTGTCTCTCCTGTACCGGCTTGAGTAAGGAGACATGAAAGACTGGGTGGATCTTCATGTGGCTGGGAAGTTAGAGGCACATCACGTGGAATGGATAATTTTCTCTATGGGGTAGGGACCTATGTAGCGAGGTTTGAACTTGTTAGAAACTGCCTTCATTTTCAAGATTTTAGTGCTCAGCCACACCCTCTCCCCTACTTTGAAATCTGGTTCCCGTCATCTACCTTGATCCACCTGCTCTTTCATTTGTGCGTGGGCCTATTTCAGATTTTGGAGGATTTGTCGATGTTCCATGCGCAAGTTAGTTAACCAAAACTGCACTTCCGACAGATCAGAATCACTAGGTATGGTGATGGCGTGGTTCTGGGATGAAAACCATAGTTGGCAAAGAATGGCGTCTGCTGGGTGGAAGAATGGATCACGTTACTGTATGCAAACTCAGCCAGCGGAAGGTAGTCAGCCCATCAATCCTCCTGTCCAGAACAGTAACAGCGCAGGTATTGCTCCAGGGTCTGATTGAGGCGTTCCGTCTGGCCATCACTCTGAGGATGGAATGAGGCCGATAAGTTAATTTGAATTCCCAGTGCACGATTTACCTCCCGCCAGAAGCGTGAAGCAAATTGCGATCCCCGATCCGATATTATACTCTCCGGGAGTCCATGAAGCCGAATGACTTGCTGCACAAACACTCGTGCCAACTGCAATGCTGTGGGAACGCCGGCAAGAGGAATGATGTGACCCATTTTGGAGCCTTAGTCCACCACCACCCAGATAGTGTTGTAGGGTCCGGAACGTAGTAATTCGAAGTCCATAGAAATCTGTTGCCATGGTCTCACCAGCAGTGGAAGGGGCTGCAAGAGGCCTAACGGTGCCTGCCTAGTGCTCTTTGATCTGCAACACACAGAGCAGGTCTTTACATATTCTTTGGTATCCGCTGCCAGGGTCTCCCACCAAGCATGCCTTCGAAGGAGGTCCAACGTCTTGTGAGATCCGAAATGCCCCGCTAATGGCTGATCATGACACCATTTAAGGAGAGCTTGCTGTTCTGGTGGCTGAGGCACCCACAAATGACCTTCACAGAACCAGAGATTGTCTGTTAGGTGCCAGGGTCCTGCCAGGGTGGTACACGGCCCGAGCAATGCACGTTCCGCTTCCCCCACCCCCTGCGCACCTACAAGACAATTCCATCCTGTGGGGAATTGGCGATGTGCACTCCGGGTATGTGGGAGATGGAAGCTGCAGAGGAATAGACAGGCAGGGGTCATAGCAGGAACTGCAGCAGGACACAGGGGGAAGAACAGCATCCCTTCACATCACCACACCACCATACAGCCATACACAACCCTAGACACCACCCAAGATGGCGCTCATGTAGAGAGGGCTAGTCTTTCAGAAGGGCGGTCCCGACCTACACTGGGAACCCAAGATGGCGCCTACGCACAACGCACAACAGACTAGCCTTCCCAGTTAGGGAAGGGAGGGACTCGCAATGCAGGCGGTTCCTAGCATTATTGGACCAATTAACCGCCCTATATAAGGAGGAAGCGTACGAAGGCAAGACGTCTTCGCAACTGCGTCTTGACCCTCTCGTATCCCAAGATCCTGTACTTGCTTCCTGATCCAGCTCCAGCATTCTTGCCCCATTTCTTTTGCTTCCAGAGCTCTTGTCCTGTCCCGCTTCCCTCCTGATATTCTGTCCTCCTTGTGTTGGCCTCCTTACCCTTTTGCTATACCTGAATCCTGATCCCCATTCTGTTCCAGTCCTGATTTTGCTATACCTGAATCCTGATCCCCATTTTGTTCCAGTCCTGATTTTGCTATTCCTGAATCCTGATCCCCATTTTGCTCCAGTCCTGATTTTACATTCCTGTTCCAGCTTTCTGAAGGGCATTCCACCTCGCTCTTCTGATTAATTTAGTAGCCCACTCCATCAGCTACTACTAGACCCTTGGGAGCTCCTCTCCTTATTGTCATCTGGGTGCAGGGGTCACCTGGTTACAGCGAACTGGTCGTAGCCTTCAGGTATTTATTGATCTATCATCCCTCTTATCCCTTTGAGATTCCTATTCCTGCAATAATACTAACCTTGTTCCCTATTTGTGTTCTTGTGTTTCAGGTTGGTTCCAAGGCTACCCAGTAGTTTGGGTGCCCCTGTTCGTTCACTATCCCTTCTCCTGAAGCTTACTATCTTCGGAGGGCGGGGGTTCAGTGTCTGAACAGTGCCACCTACAGTCTCCAGGGGAGTCTTGCTAGTCTCTGTGACAGATTGCGAAGACCATTAAATCCCCTCCAGACTGAGGATGGTAGAACAAGCGATCAATAACCTGACAGGGGCCTTCCAGGACCTCCAAACCGAGGTGTCTGGGTATAGACAAGAACAAATGGGTTTAGAGGATACTTTGGCCCAAATGCAATACCTCCTGGGAGCCATGAATCCTACTGAAACCAGCATCAGCCAGAGAGACGATAATCCTTTCTCTATTCCCGGTTCCTTGGGATCTAGGCCCCTGGAGTTTGGGTTAGAGGAAGAAGAAGATGATGAAGGGAGGGGAGCCATTGCAGGCATAGGCACAGGTGTCCAACTCCCTAGTGCTCCCAAGCCCCTAAAGTTTGCAGGAGGCCCTAAGCTCTATCCTCAGCTCATGACCCAGATCAGGCTACATTACATGAACCGACCACAACTGTATCACACTGACAAAGCCAAAGTGGCATTCATCCTCATGAATCTCACCGGCGATGCCCTACATAGATCGACAGGACCATAACCTAGATTATGACAGGTTTGTTCGTCTTTTCAAATGGATGTTTGAAAGACGCTGACTCCAACAGTCAGTGCGTCATGACCTACTCAGCATCAAACAAGGGGCTGGGGTCATCATGACATACATCACCAGGTTCACCCAATTAGCCAATGAAACAGCATGGCCAGATGATGCTTATATGACCATATTTTATAAGGGACTGAATGACACTCTCAATGATGCTGTCACTCAAATTTTGCCCCCTCCAGCTACACTTGATGCATTGATTGACCTGGTCTTACAAATCGACCAATGCCAGGGACAGCGCAAGGGCAAAAAATGGAAATCTGACATAAGACATACCTGTCAAGGTCTCGAGCTTGCAGAGACAATGCCTGCCACGTCCTGCCCCAGCCACCTGCCCACAGTCAATTACTGAACTGGGGGCAAGGGCACTGAGACAAAACGGGACCGGCCTACTGGCCCCAGGAGCTGATGAAATGCTCCTATTGTCGGCGGAACCCAACCCTGT
>JAWWEL010231843.1:0-11002 GCA_035582915.1 Necturus beyeri | reverse complement strand
ACGAAGGCTTTCTTCTATGTAAGATTTGAATATCTTATCTTCGGCGGGAGCCAAAGAGTAAATTTTTCCATGGGGTATGGTGGCTCCAGGAATGAGGTCGATGGAGCAATCAAAAGTACGATGAGGTGGTAATTTGTCGGCCTCCACGGGGCTAAAAACATCTGAAAACTCCTGATATTGTTCGGGTATGCTGACACCTGGTTGTTCCGTAATCTGTACTCCTCCAAGGGTGTTTTGTGGTTTGCTCAGGAGGCAATCTTCTGTACAGCTGTCTTTAGTAAAACTGACTATACGTCGTCTCCAATCAATGGCAGGATTGTGATATGAGAGCCAAGGGAGACCGAGTATTATCAGAAAATGAGGGGCGTCTATGACGTCAAAAACGATGTTCTCACGATGTACTGTGCCGATTGTCATTATCACTCCGCAGGTCTCCTGAACAACTAAGCCAGATGTTAACGCTGAACCGTCCACTGAGTGAATCTCATTGGGATGGTTTTTGGTGCGTATGGGAATACTCTGTTCCTGAACATACTGTTTGTCGATGAAGACCCCAGGTGCCCCCGAGTCTATCATGGCTGCGGTCTTTACACTAGTGTCAGAAAATAGTAGTTCTATCTCAATGAACATGTGGGTTCGTAATAGGGCTTCGGGGGTGCAGGATGCGACATAGCTCGGTAGTAGGCCCCCGTTTAAGACCGAGCTGTCCCGTTTCCCGCCTTGCTACGGGACGGTACATTAGGGCATTCTTTAACAAAGTGTCCGCTGACCCCACAATACATACATAATCCTTTTTTCCTACGTAGATCTCTTTCGGCGGTGCTTAAGCGTCCACGTGAGCCCCCTAGTTGCATAGGTTCGCTAGTGTCTATGGAGGGTGTGACTGGTGTCAATGGAAGGGAACGAGCCCTCTCGACGGGTATGAGAGTATCATGTCTTTTCTCCCTACGTCTTTCAACAAGGCGTTGATCTAGGCGTATGGCCAATTCAATAAACAAAGGTAAAGTAGCAGGTAGGGGATATATGGGTGTCAGGGCGTCTTTTAATTGATCATTTAAGCCATGGCGAAACATGGCAATCTTGGATTCTTCAGTCCAATTCATAGAAGAAGTCAACTGCTTAAACTGGGCCACGTAAGTGGGGAGATCTCTAGTTCCTTGCCTCAACCTAATTAGGTCTTCACATTGGGCTTGTGCTGTTTCAGGGCGATCAAAAACGGAACGGAACTCTTGGGTAAATTGTTTATAATCCCGGAGTATAGGATTGTCACCCTTTAAGTACGGCGTGGCCCATTTTAATGCACTACCCCCCAAGTTGGCGATAAGAAAAACCACTTTAGATTGATCATTTGTGAATAATTGAGGTTTCATAGTGAAATGGATCATGCACTGTGTCTCGAATAAAGTGAATTTGTCAGGATCTCCATGAAATCTATCTGGTAAGGGTAATGGATACGGAACATTGGCACGTGCAGGAGGTGCATCATCAGGGAGAGGAGGTAAATTTGCGGGTAGCACAGGTTCTACAGCTGCAGCAGGTGGGGCGGGTGGAGGAGCGTTTAATCTTTGCTGTAATGTGGCTACTTGATCTGCAAGAACTCTAGTCTCCTGCCTACTGGCAGTGAGTTCTGCTCTAATGACTGCGGTCTCTTGCCTGGTTGCCGTGAGTTCGGTTTGTAACCCTGTTAGCGTTTGTGTAAGTTGGGTGAGGGTTGTCTGCAGATCCATGACTGGACGTAATAAGGTTGCCTTGACAACTTGTCAGGGTTCGAGTACGTGCAGTCGTGGAAGATGGTAACCCAATTCTCGGAAGGTTACACCGACCCTGGATAGGAACAGGGACGGTGGTAACCAAACGAAAATGGAGCCCCGCTCCTGCAGCAACCTGAAAGCAAAAGTAAATGTTAATGAATATGGATCTATATAACAATGATATATGACTGTAGGAAACAAGTGTTTAAGGTATGTATACCTGAGTTGGAGCTCCAGGGTGTATGGACTCAGATTGGAATGTGGACATGCAGGAGTTTCTAAAGAAACAGAAAGAACCACCAAATCATGAATAATATGAACAGTCAGTAGACAATAAAATGATAAGTGTTCATTAGCACTATAGCGTACCTGGTAAACAATGCGGAATACGTTATGGAGACTGTGGTTTCCCCGGAGGCACAGGAGAACGTGGATTGAAGAACCGAATCAGACTGGAATCACCTGCGGTATCGGTAAACGCGGGGAACACCCGCGTGGAGTAGCACTGAGGAGAGCGGCTTAGGAACAGCAGGGGAGCCGCGGTGAGGGGCGGCGTTGGAGCAGCAGAGAAACCGCAGAGAGGAGCGGCTGCTGTTGTTGGATTACACGCTGAGGCGTGAAGCGTCCAGGGAAAGGGAAGTGCTCCGGAAGGAGCGGTTCGTCCGAGGGAGAGCAGGTTCAGTCGAGGAGGTCAGTAGTTAGGGAAAACCCCGGAAGAAAGTCGGAGGTAACGGAAAGGAGGAGTTAGGGCCGGAACTAGAACAGTTGTCAAGGCAACGAGTAATGCTAGGCAGTCGGTTTAAATAGAGAACAGGACTTCTGGGATATGTAGTACAGAGGTGCGGAATATGTAGTACATGGATGTATTGAGAGCAAGGGTTTCTGGGACATGTAGTGAAAACACAACATGTCAGTATACTCAATATCGACGATTCCGTAAGCGCCCCCAGGGTTGCCAGAGTCTCCAAGAAGGGCGTACGGACTGTGTGCAAGGGCGTGAGGTGCTAGATGTGCCAGGTGTCCTAACACTACCCCTCCCCAATGGACGGGTATAGGAACCCGGTTTATGCGGGAACTTCAAATGGAATGCACGAAGCAGGCGAGGTGCACGGATATGAGACAGGGGTTCCCACGTGCGATCCTCTGGACCGTAACCTTTCCAGTCCACCAAGTACTCAACACCACGACCACGAATGCGTGAATCGACGATGCGACGTACTTCGAATTCGTGTGTCCCGGTAGGCGTAACAATAGGTGGGGGTTTGGTACAATGAGCTGCCACGGCCGGCTTCACCAATGAGGTATGAAAAACAGGATGTATTTTCCATGTAGCGGGGAGGGTTAATTTGACCGCATTGGTACCGATGGTTTTAGCAACAGGATAGGGACCAATGAATCGGGCTTTGAGTTTGTTGTGTATCCCCGTTAGATTGATGTGCTTAGTAGACAACCAAACCATGTCGCCTGGTGTATATGTCGGTGAGGGTCTACGATGTTTATCAGCCTGTGCTTTGTAAGTGGTTTTGGCATGCATCAAGCGTTCTTGTGCCAGTTTGTGTCCAGCGTGAATACGTTTTAACCAAGTAGTGGCAGCAGGATTGGTTTTGTCCATGGTGCGTGTGGTCACCGGTAAATACCTAGGATGATGGCCTGTTGTACAAAAGAATGGGGACATGCCCGTAGAAGAGTGTTTTAAATTATTATAGGTAAATTCAGCAATGGGAAGTAGAGTGGACCAGTCATCCCCTGCAGAACGAGCGTAGCAACGTAGATATTGCTCTACTATTTGGTTCACGCGTTCGGTCTGTCCGTCACTCTCCGGATGATAAGCCGTGGACATACACAAACGTATCTTCAGGGTCTGAGTGACATGTGACCAAAATTTGGACGTAAACTGCGAACCACGGTCAGAGATGATTCTTTGGGGGAGACCGTGTAAGCGAAAAACATGTTGTATGAACAAGTCAGCCATATGGGCAGCTGTGGGGAGACCCGTGAGTGGAATAAAATGGGCATATTTAGAAAATGTGTCTATCACGACCCAAATTGTGGTATTGCCTTGCGAGGAGGGTAAACAGGTGATAAAGTCCATGGAAATGGCCACCCAGGGTTTAGATTCCGTCTCAAGTGGTTGCAGGAGGCCTGCGGGTTTTTGGCGGGAGACCTTGTTTCGGGCACAGACAATACATTTCTGAACATGTTGAGTGACGTCAGAGGTTAGGGAGGGCCACCAGAACCATCTGGATACAAGGTCTACGGTTTTATTTATGCCGGGATGCCCGGCCAGAGCGTGATCATGACACCACTGAAGTAATGATTCACGGTGTTCCGCTGTTGGTATATAGAGTCTTTGACCTAAATATAGAGAACCGTCCGAACTGGGTGCTAGTTGTGGGTACAACTGTTGTAGACGAACGATTTCATCAGGAGGCACACGTAGACGAAGTAACACTGGGCTGACGGTTTGTATTCCGGCGAGTGGTTTCATTATGGTTAACGGTTCCACAACGTGCGAAGTGTTTGGAGTGGTTCGAGACAGGGCATCAGCTTTACTGTTGTTTATCCCAGGTCGATACTGTAAAGTATACTTAAAACGAGCAAAGAACAGCATCCACCTAGCGTGGCGAGCGCTCAGACATCGGGCAGACTTTAAGAAAGTTAGGTTCTTATGATCAGTCAGTATGGTAATGGTCTCGGGAATTCCCTCTAAGTAATGTCTCCAATGGGCTAGGGCATCTTTGATAGCGAGCATTTCCTTATCGTATATGGTGTAGTTACACTCAGCCGGTTGTAATTGGCGTGAATGAAATGCTACTGGATGTAATTCCCCATCTGATCCTTTCTGAGATAAGACTGCACCGATTGCTGTATCGGAGGCATCAGCCTCCAAAACAAATGGTTTACTGGTATCAGGCTGTATAAGTACAGGTGCTTCACAAAACAAGGTTTTTAGTGTGTTGAATGCCTCAGTTGCCTCGGGAGTCCAGTGGAAAGGATGTTTTTTTCTGGTCAACCTATGTAGGGGTTGAGCTATATGGGCAAAGTCTGCGATAAAGCGCCTATAAAAATTTGCAAAGCCGAGGAAACGTTGAACTTCCACCAAGGATTTGGGTTGGGGCCATGCCATAACTGCCTGTACTTTTCTGGTGTCCATGTGAACTCCTTGGGGATTGATGCTGAAACCAAGGAACTCGACGTCTTGCGTGTGGAATTGGCATTTTTCGAGTTTAGCATACAGCCGATTTTGTCGTAAACGAAGAAGGACTGTTTTGACGTGTTGTATGTGTTCTTCAAAAGTAGCAGAGTATATCAGCAAGTCATCTAAATACACGACGAGGAACACACCAATGAGATCACGGAAGGTTTCGTTAATGAAGTATTGAAAAGCGGCTGGGGCATTGCACAGCCCAAAGGGCATTACTAAGTATTCAAAATGCCCATACCGCGTCTTAAATGCCGTTTTCCATTCGTCGCCACTTTTGATGCGAATTAAATTGTAGGCTCCTCGTAGGTCCAGTTTAGTGAACCATTGTGCATGTTGAATTAAGTCCAAGAGGTCGGGTATGAGGGGTAGCGGGTAACGGTTTTTTATGGTGATACTGTTAAGTTCCCGATAATCAATGCAGGGACGGAGATCTCCTGTCTTTTTAGTCACAAAAAACAGGGGAGCACCTGCTGGGGAAGTGGAATGCCTAATGAAACCTTTACGAAGGCTTTCCTCTATGTAGGTTTTCAATATCTTATCTTCGGCGGGAGCTAAAGAGTAAATTTTTCCGTGGGGTATGGTGGCTCCAGGAATGAGGTCGATGGAGCAATCAAAAGCACGATGAGGTGGTAATTTATCGGCCTCCACGGGGCTAAACACATCTGAAAACTCCTGATATTGTTCGGGTATACTGACACCTGGTTGTTCCGTAATCTGTACTCCTCCAAGGGTGTTTTGTGGTTTGTTCAGGAGACATTCATCTGTACAGCTGTCTTTAGTGAAACTGACTATACGTCGTCTCCAATCAATGGCAGGATTGTGATGTGAGAGCCAAGGGAGACCGAGTATAATCAGAAAATGAGGGGCGTCTATGACGTCAAAAACGATGTTTTCACGATGTACTGTGCCGATTGTCATTATCACCCCGCAGGTCTCCTGAACAACTAAGCCAGAGGTTAACGTGGAACCGTCCACTGAGTGAATCTCGTTGGGGTGGTTTTTGGTGCGTGTGGGTATACTCTGTTCCCGAACATATTGTCTGTCAATGAAGACCCCAGGCGCCCCTGAGTCTATCATGGCTGCGGTTTTTAAACTAGTGTCAGAAAACAGTAACTCTATCTCAATGAACATGTGGGTTCGTAACAGGGCTTCGGGGGTGCAGGATGCGACATAGCTCGGTAGTAGGCCCCCGTTCAAGACCGAGCCGTCCCGTTTCCCGCCTTGCTACGGGGTGGTATATTAGGGCAGTCTTTAACATAGTGTCCGCTGACCCCACAATACATACACAGTCCTTTTTTCCTACGTAACTCCCTTTCAGCGGTGCTTAAGGGACCACGTGAGCCCCCTAATTGCATAGGTTCGCTAGTGTCTATGGAGGGTGTGACTGGTGTCGGAGGAAGGGAACGAGCCCTCTCAACAGGTAAGAAAGAATCATGCCTTTTCTCCCTACGTCTTTCAACAAAACGTCGGTCCAGGCGTACGGTCAATTCAATAAACGAAGGCAATGTAGCAGGTAGGGGATATATAGGTGTCAGGGCGTCTTTTATTTGATCATTTAAGCCATGGCGAAACATGGCAATCTTGGACTCTTCAGTCCAATTCATAGAAGAGGTCAACTGCTTAAACTGGGCTACGTAAGCGGGAAGATCTCTAGTTCCTTGCCTTAACCTTATTAGGTCTTCACATTGGGCTTGTGCTGTTTCGGGACGATCAAAAACGGAACGAAACTCCTGGGTGAATTGTTGATAATCCCGGAGTATAGGACTGTCTCCCTTTAGGTATGGCGTGGCCCATTTCAATGCATTACCCCCCAGGTTGGAAATAAGAAAAACCACTTTCGATTGATCATTCATGAATAGTTGTGGTTTCATAGTGAAATGGATCATGCACTGTGTTTCGAATAAAGTGAACTTGTCGGGATCTCCATGAAATCTATCGGGTAAGGGTAATGGATACGGCACGTTAGTACGTGCAGGGGGTGCATCATCAGGGAGAGGAGGTAAATTTGCGGGTAGCACAGGTTCTACGGCTACAGCAGGTGGGACGGGTGGAGGAGCGTTTAATCTTTGCTGTAATGTGGCTACTTGGTCTGCAAGAACTCTAGTTTCTTGCCTACTGGCAGTGAGTTCTGCTCTAATGGCTGCGGTCTCTTGCCTGGTTGCCGTGAGTTCGGTTTGTAATCCTGTTAACGTTTGTGTAAGTTGGGTGAGGGTTGTCTGCAGGTCCATGACTGGACGTAAATGGGTGGCCTTGACAACTTGTCAGGGTTCACGTACGTGCAGTCGTGGAAGGTGGTAACCCAATTCTCGGAAGGTTACACCGACCCCGGGTTAGGAACGGGGGCGGTGGTAACCAAACGAAAATGGAGCCCCGCTCCTGCAGCAACCTGGAAGCGAAAAATAAATGTTAATGAGTATAGATCTTAATAACTATGATATATGACAGTAGGCAGCAAGTGTTTAAGATATGTATACCTGAGTTGGAGCTCCAGGTAGTATGGACTCAGATTGGGATGTGGACGTGCAGGAGTTTCTGGAGAGACAGAGAGAACCACCAAATCATGAATAACAGAAACAGTCAGTAGACAACAAAATGACTAGTGTGCATGAGTACTGTAGTGTACCTGGCAAGTAATGCGGAATCCTTATGGAGACTGTGGTTTCCCCGGAGGCACAGGAGAACGTGGGTAGAAGAACCGAAGCAGACTGGAGTCACCTGCGGTATCAGTTGACGCGGGGAGCACCCGCGTGGAGTAGCACGGAGGAGAGCGGCTTGGGAACAGCAGTGAAGCCGCGGAGGGGAGCGGCGTGGAGCAGTCGGGAAACCGCAGAGCGGAGAGGCCGCTGATGATGGAATACACGCTGAGGCGTGAAGAGTCCGGGGAACGGGGAGGACTCCAGAAGGAGAGGGTCGTCTGAGGGAAAGCGGGTACAGTCGAGGGAGTCAGCAGTTCAGGTACAAACCACGGAAGGTAGTCGGAGGTAACGGAACAGGAAGAGTTGGGGCCGGAACTAGTACAGTTGTCAAGGCAACGAGTAATGCTAGGTAGTTGGTTTAAATAGAGAACAGGACTTCTGGGATATGTAGTACAGAGGTGCAGGACAAGTAGTACATGGGGGAATTGAGAGCAAGGGTTTCTGGGACATGTAGTGAAAAACACACCATGTCATAATACTCAATATCTATGATTCCGTAAGCGCCCCCAGGGTTGCCAGAGTCTCCAAGAAGGGCGTACGGATTGTGTGCAAGGGCGTGAGGTGCTAGATGTGCCAGGTGTCCTAACACTACCCCTCCCCAATGGACGGGTATAGGAACCCGGTTTATGCGGGAACTTCAAATGGAATGCACGAAGCAGGCGAGGTGCACGGATATGAGACAGGGGTTCCCACGTGCGATCCTCTGGACCGTAACCTTTCCAGTCCACCAAGTACTCAACACCACGACCACGAATGCGTGAATCGACGATGCGACGTACTTCGAATTCGTGTGTCCCGGTAGGCGTAACAATAGGTGGGGGTTTGGTACAATGAGCTGCCACGGCCGGCTTCACCAATGAGGTATGAAAAACAGGATGTATTTTCCATGTAGCGGGGAGGGTTAATTTGACCGCATTGGTACCGATGGTTTTAGCAACAGGATAGGGACCAATGAATCGGGCTTTGAGTTTGTTGTGTATCCCCGTTAGATTGATGTGCTTAGTAGACAACCAAACCATGTCGCCTGGTGTATATGTCGGTGAGGGTCTACGATGTTTATCAGCCTGTGCTTTGTAAGTGGTTTTGGCATGCATCAAGCGTTCTTGTGCCAGTTTGTGTCCAGCGTGAATACGTTTTAACCAAGTAGTGGCAGCAGGATTGGTTTTGTCCATGGTGCGTGTGGTCACCGGTAAATACCTAGGATGATGGCCTGTTGTACAAAAGAATGGGGACATGCCCGTAGAAGAGTGTTTTAAATTATTATAGGTAAATTCAGCAATGGGAAGTAGAGTGGACCAGTCATCCCCTGCAGAACGAGCGTAGCAACGTAGATATTGCTCTACTATTTGGTTCACGCGTTCGGTCTGTCCGTCACTCTCCGGATGATAAGCCGTGGACATACACAAACGTATCTTCAGGGTCTGAGTGACATGTGACCAAAATTTGGACGTAAACTGCGAACCACGGTCAGAGATGATTCTTTGGGGGAGACCGTGTAAGCGAAAAACATGTTGTATGAACAAGTCAGCCATATGGGCAGCTGTGGGGAGACCCGTGAGTGGAATAAAATGGGCATATTTAGAAAATGTGTCTATCACGACCCAAATTGTGGTATTGCCTTGCGAGGAGGGTAAACAGGTGATAAAGTCCATGGAAATGGCCACCCAGGGTTTAGATTCCGTCTCAAGTGGTTGCAGGAGGCCTGCGGGTTTTTGGCGGGAGACCTTGTTTCGGGCACAGACAATACATTTCTGAACATGTTGAGTGACGTCAGAGGTTAGGGAGGGCCACCAGAACCATCTGGATACAAGGTCTACGGTTTTATTTATGCCGGGATGCCCGGCCAGAGCGTGATCATGACACCACTGAAGTAATGATTCACGGTGTTCCGCTGTTGGTATATAGAGTCTTTGACCTAAATATAGAGAACCGTCCGAACTGGGTGCTAGTTGTGGGTACAACTGTTGTAGACGAACGATTTCATCAGGAGGCACACGTAGACGAAGTAACACTGGGCTGACGGTTTGTATTCCGGCGAGTGGTTTCATTATGGTTAACGGTTCCACAACGTGCGAAGTGTTTGGAGTGGTTCGAGACAGGGCATCAGCTTTACTGTTGTTTATCCCAGGTCGATACTGTAAAGTATACTTAAAACGAGCAAAGAACAGCATCCACCTAGCGTGGCGAGCGCTCAGACATCGGGCAGACTTTAAGAAAGTTAGGTTCTTATGATCAGTCAGTATGGTAATGGTCTCGGGAATTCCCTCTAAGTAATGTCTCCAATGGGCTAGGGCATCTTTGATAGCGAGCATTTCCTTATCGTATATGGTGTAGTTACACTCAGCCGGTTGTAATTGGCGTGAATGAAATGCTACTGGATGTAATTCCCCATCTGATCCTTTCTGAGATAAGACTGCACCGATTGCTGTATCGGAAGCATCAGCCTCCAAAACAAATGGTTTACTGGTATCAGGCTGTATTAGTACAGGTGCTTCACAGAACATGTTTTTCAGTGTGTTGAATGCCTTTGTTGCCTCGGGAGTCCAATGGAAAGGATGGTTTTTCCTGGTCAACCTATGTAGGGGTTGAGCTATATGGGCAAAGTCTGCAATAAAACGCCTATAAAAATTCGCAAAGCCGAGGAAACGTTGAACTTCCACCAAGGACTTGGGTTGGGGCCATGCCATAACCGCCTGTACTTTTCTGGTGTCCATGTGAACTCCTTGAGGATTGATGCTAAAACCAAGGAACTCGATATCTTGCGTGTGAAATTGACACTTTTCAAGTTTAGCATACAGCCGATTTTTTCGCAAACGAAGAAGTACTGTTCGGACGTGTTGTATATGTTCTTCGAATGTAGCAGAGTATATTAGCAGGTCATCTAAATACACGACGAGGAACACACCAATGAGATCACGAAAAGTTTCATTAATGAAATATTGAAAAGCGGCTGGGGCATTGCATAGCCCGAAGGGCATTACTAAATACTCAAAATGCCCATACCGCGTCTTAAATGCCGTTTTCCATTCGTCGCCACTTTTGATACGAATTAAATTGTAGGCTCCTCGTAGGTCCAGCTTGGTGAACCACTGTGCATGTTGGATCATGTCCAAAAGGTCGGGTATGAGGGGTAGCGGGTAACGGTTTTTTATGGTAATACTGTTAAGTTCCCGATAATCAATGCAGGGACGGAGATCTCCTGTCTTTTTAGTCACAAAAAACAGTGGAGCACCTGCTGGGGAAGTGGAATGCCTAATGAAACCTTTACGAAGGCTTTCTTCTATGTAAGATTTTAATATCTTATCTTCGGCAGGAGCCAAAGAGTACATTTTTCCATGGGGTATGGTGGC
>JAWWEL010230732.1:0-11027 GCA_035582915.1 Necturus beyeri | reverse complement strand
TTGTGTACGTGTGCGTGTGTAGGTTTGTGTGTGCTTGGTTCAACCGTGGGTTGAGCCCCCACCAGCTTGAATGACTCTATTTGACCTCAACTGTCTTTGCGAGCCCATCGATAACCTGATGGCGCTGCCTGTAAGGTGCATGGCTGACCTGAAGATGGCGGTAGTCCCCTTCAGTAGTCATGGAAGGTATTTTGTCCAGGTGGCCTGCTCTAGACTCCCTGCGTAGTGGGTTAATTAACTTTCCCGGTAGGAGCCCCGGTCACACCACGGGAGGTGGGTGTGGGGAGGGAGCGCAGCGATTAGTGTAGATGGCAGCCATCAAGTGTACTCCTTCTCCCCATTGAAAGGTCGAGCCCCGGTGCTCAGAATGTAAATGAACTTGCCACCCTGCATTGTCTTTCAGTAGAACCAGTTCCACCCAGCTTCAGGGGCAACCCTGAGTTCGAGAAGATTCTTCTGTGCATCATGTGATAACTGGGCGGAGGGATGGTAAAATGCAGGTGACCTTCATTCATTGGCTGTACAGGGTTGAGTGACATTTACAATGTGGGGATTGTGTACAAAAGGGGTCTACGGACTCATGGACAACGGATTCATTGTGAACTACAAGGCACGTGTGCTTTGCTAAGAGACTCATCTAAGACCTTGTTGGAAGACCGGAGCGCCGTTGGACCAACTTGATCAGAGCAAGAGAGCCCGTCTGCTGGCTTCTCCAGGCCGAGAGGACATTGGTGGAAACCCCCCTGCAATCCAAGGAGCAGATCCAGGACCCGACCGTGCACAGCGCAGCGTGTGGAGACACCGTCGGAGGATCGGGCAGAAGACAGCAGGTGCAATCATCCTCGAGAGGAAGATCGCCCAGGACAGATCGTCCTGCACTCCAAACCCCCCCTCCCCCCCCGGAGTCGTGAACTGTTCTCACGTCATGACGGCAGGAAGAGCAAGTGCGATAGGAGGCGCAGTCCGGTGCCAGTCACAGCGTGGTTGCCAGCGCTGCAGCTACATCGTCTCTTCCGGCCACAGCATACTTCAACGTTCTCAAAAGGTTCTTTGCAGCATAACACCCTTGCGTACCGCCGCTGCCGGTATTAGCACATTCAAGGCACTTGCCTCCATCATAAGATCTCTCGGCCATTTGACCTGGCCAGGTAACAGGTGCGGGACATCTGCAGGGGAGTTCTTTGAGGGGAGACTTGAGAACAGGAGGGTGGGAGCTTTCATTGACTGTGAGCTTAACTCCTGTTGGTGCCAGTGCAGACTGCGCCCCTTGCTTTCGTTAAAAAGCAAACGATGCGTGTGGTTTTCATCCGCGAACCATCACGGTGGTAGTGTCTTACCCTATCCCCTTTTGCCTTTTACCGTTTAGCTGTAGAGTTGTGTTTAATAAAATATCATTAGAATTTGTATACAATTACTGTCTAGACCTTCCCATTACTGTATTGTGCTTTGTGGTATCCCTCCCAGACCAACGGAGAATTGCCTTGACAGCTCGCCACGCTATCAAATTAGTGTCATTGAATCCTCTTCTGGTACCCTGGTGCTCAGTACTGGCCTCGGGTTTGGACGTGTGATTGCGCCTTCACGATCATATATCTGAAACCTGTTCCACACAGGGTGACCCCTCTTTTCTACTGGCCTGGGTCATGAAATGGAGAGGTACTGCCGCTCTCCTCATTCTTGTCAGTTATCTGGGCTGAATGGGCGAGCTGCAAAAGGCCCCGACTCCATTACCAGTGGTGGGCACTTCCTTTGAAAGAGTGGGGATGGTCATCGTTGGGCCTTTGGATCCCCCAACCAGCTCAGGAAACCGGTACATCTTGGTCATTGTAGACCATGCTATGCGGTATCCTGAGGCTGTCCCGTTACGGAGTACACAGGCACAAGTTGTGGGCCGGGCACTCATTGGCTTTCTCTCGTGTGGGATTTCCACAGGTCGTGGTATCTGACAGAGGGACTAACTTCGTGTACACACTGTGTATTAACACTACAAAAACAAAAGCAATGGTATTTACAAAGAAAAAACAGATTAAGGACACCTGGTACATTGGTCAAACAAGGCTTGAGACCGTCACTCAATATCAGTACCTGGGGGTCAATTTTAACAATAAAGGCAAATGGATTCCACATCTTGAGAAATTAAATACAAGAATAAATACACAAATAAGTGCTCTTCTGCGTTTTCACAGGGTTTACGGCCACTACTCACTGGCTCCTTTGATCAGAGCCTATCTGGCTAAGATCATGCCGATGGTATCTTATGGTGCAGAAGTATGGGCAAGGAATGTACTACCTTCTCTAAATATACTAGAGGGGAAAGTATTAAGAAAATTATTTTTGGCCAGGCCTGGGACGCCAGTACAATCCCTACGTATCAAATTCAGGCTGACATCATGGCCCACTAGGATTATAACCCAGAGTTTAATGATGGCACACGGGATTATGCACTTGTCAGAAGCTACGCTGAAATGTATGATTTATAAAGAATTGATGTGCAATCCCTCAAAAGCAGACAATTTCACACGTTTAATAATCGCTTGGTGGAATCAAATAAACAGCGCGGAATATAATATAACATTTGCATCATCAAAAGCAGTTTTTAAAAAACGAGTTAAAATAGCGCTGACAAAATGGCAGAGAGAAACTGATTGGGCCCACTTAACTGGATTAACATCATTTTCCTATTATATTGGTTCCCCCTGACTATAAAACCGCAGACTACATTAATTATGTTTATGGAGATTATAACAGAGCTATTGTATTGAAATTTCGCCTGGCACAACTCTGGCCCTCCTATACAAACAAATTACGCAGTGATCAAAATGAAATTCTCTGTAGATATTGTGGATCTGCACAGGAATCAGAGCCACATATACTTCTCATTTGTCATGTTCTTATAGTTATAAGGGAAAGATATCTGAAGCCGATCTTTATCTTGAATAACATCCGACTGTTGATGCCGCCATGTATCTAATGAAAAGTCTTGCTACGCTTGTGATTACTTTTGCTGTTTTAAAATACTGCAAACAAGCCATCAAACTATTGCCTAGGATCAACACATAATAGTTACTATACAGTTATTATTTAACTATATAGAAAACTGATGGAAGTACTGTAAACAATGGCAGTTGAGATGGTCAGGAAATGTAGGCTTTTTTATGTGACTGAATAGTTCTTATGATAGATACCGTGCTTTTCTACCTGTATTTTAGACGCCAAGATCGGACACTTAATATAATGCTACTATAGCCCTAATTTTTATTCAGGTTGAATTTGAATAATAATCTTTTATCTAATCTTACTGTGTATTGAACGGTTTTCGTTTTAATAATAGTTGTTTATATACAAATTCCTTTTGAATTGATTAACAATATGCTCTCATAGATTCGCTGATGTAGGAATGAGAACTTTTTTTTTATATAATAATCATGAAACTTCACATGTGGATTATGAACAAACCTAAGTTTATTGCATCTCCTTTTATACTGCAATGTTCTTATATGATCATGTTTTTTATATGATTTATTTATACTGTAATGTTTTTATATGGGATGTAAGATTCCAAACAAAAACAAATAAAGAATTGAACTTCGTGTCTAAGTACTTGAAGGCCATGTGGGACACAATGGGTGTAATATACAAGTTCTCTACAGCCTATCACCCCCAAACCAATGGTTTGGTTGAGCGCTTTAACGGGACGCTCAAGCGGATGATTGGTGCATTGGAAGCACCTTCCCAGGGGAAATGGGACATCCTCATGCCCGCTCTCCTTTTCGCCTACAGAGAGGTCTCGCAGGCTGGCGTAGGGTTCAGTCCCTCCAGCCCCTGTTTGGACATCCAGTGCAAGGTCCTCTGACACTTGTCAGAGAAGGCTGGGAAGGCAATCCACGAGCTGAAGAGCACGACATAGTGGACTATGTCGTGGGTTTAAGAAGAAGATGGCCCAGCTCATGGATGACGCTAAGGAGGAACTGCAGGCGAGCCAGGCCTTGCAGAAGCGCTGGTATGACCAGAAAGCTAAGCTTGTCGGTTACCAGGAGGGTCAGGAGGTCTCAATCATGAAGCCGATGGCAACCACAGCCCTGGAAGCCAAGTGGACTGGACATTTTACGGTGCTGAAGCGAAGCAAATCTGTGACACCAATTACTTGGTAGATCTGGCTAGTGGACGTGAACCCTATAAAGTGTCCCATGTTAATCGGCTGCGCCCCTACATTCGCAGAGTGGCATGCACAAAGCTGATAGCAGCCCCAGAGGACGAGGAGGATGCAGAGCCCCTCCCCGATCTGCTGCATACATCAGAGAAGGATGGCTCCATGGATGGTGTCAACTTGGTCCCATCCCTGTCACCGGTACAGGAAGTGAGAGCAGTGTTGGAACAGTTTTCTCACCTGTTCTCCCTGACTTCAGGTCAGACTCCTGCGTGTACGCATGGAATAGACACTGATAGCAGTTTGCCTGTCAAAGGGTGTATGTACCGGATGACTGAAGCTGTGCAAGCTCAAATGGAGTCCGAAGTGGTGCAGATGTTGGGCTTGCAAGTGATCGAGCCCAGTAAGAGTCCATGGAGTAGTCCTGTTGTTCTTGTTCCCAGACAAGGGACAAAGAATCTCCGCTTTTGCGTGGACTATCGGGCACTGAATGTGGTGACCAAGACAGATGCACACCCACTCCCCAAGACGGACAAGCTGGTGGAGAAGTTTGGCAGTGCACGGTTTCTGTCAACCTACAGTCTGACCTCCGGTTACTGGCAGATCGCGCTGACCCCTGATGTTAGAGGGAAGACGTCATTCTCGACCCCTCTTGGCCCCTACCACTTTCTGGTTATGCCATTTGATCTAAAGAATTCCCCTGCGACTTTCCAGCAGTTGGTCAATGGCGTCCTGGCTGGGATGGAGTGCTTCTTTGTCGCCTACCTAGACGACATAGCTGTGTTCAGCTCAAGCTGGGAGGACCACTTGATCCACTTGCATGAGGTGTTGCTTGCACTGAGCCGAGCGAAGCTGACAATTAAGGCAACTAAGTTTCGGATAGCTCATGGCTCTGTGGTTTATTTGGGGCATTGAGTGGGCAGTGGGCACATTCAGCCCCTGCAAGCAAAAGTGCAGGGGGTGCTAGATTGGCCGGTGCCAAGGAGGAAAAACCCATGTTATGTTATGTTGCGCCTTTTTCTATAGCGCTAACCGCCACTGTAGTGATGTCGTAGTGCTTCGACTCCAGGTGGAATTGTGTTTTGACTCCCAAACAATTAAGACAGACTGACAGACATGTAGTAGTTGAGGTGTGCAAGACTTATCAGATACATTTGTGCTCTCGTGTAGTCTATGCAGCCTCCTAACTAGTAGGGAGGGTTTCTAATAGCAGACCGTAGAGGTAGTGGGTTAGTGCCTGCTGGAGTGAAGGGCTATGTGACACTATATGGGGGGTGGGGGGGGGGAAGAGCAACGGAAATGTGCTACAAGTTTTGCTATACCAACCTGAAGCAGTTGGCGGTCTGCCGGACCAAGCTATTGGGCCAAGAATAGGGGTGTTGGGTTTGGTTGTGTAAAACATATTGGGCAAAGGTTGTGTGGGTTTGCCAGCATGGTGCTGAATGAGGTGAATGTATGGTGCCCTACGGAGGGGCACGGGTGTAGGTGCAAGGTGTGAAGTAGTGGTGTGATGTGTGGTTTCCCGGTTGGTGTTGGATGGTGCGAGTGCAGGTGCCCTGCTGCGAGTACGGGTGTGGGTTTGGTGTGTGGTTGGCTTAGGCTCCTTGGTGGGGAATGAGTCACTAATGTGGGTGTGTGAAGTGTGAGAGAGATGTGCATTGGGCACAAAATATATGTATGTGTTGGGAGTGTGTTGGGATCGGTGAGGTATGTGTTGCGGTAAAGAGGTTCCCAGTGTACTATGCAGTGAAGTCATCGGTGCTGGGGTGGCCACAGCGAGACAGGCAGGCTGGGAGTAAGTGTGGTACCTGGATAGCAGGGGAGTACACCCTGAGATACTTGCGTGCATGGAATATTAGGGCGCGATTGCTATGTGGTGTAGGCACTTCGGCGGAGGGTGTATTGGTCCACCTTTGTATGTACATGTGAAACCTGCATTGTGAAAGGAAATGGGATTTCCCTCCTTTCCCTACTCCCGAACACATACCATGGTGGGAGCACGTGAACAGGGAGGGACTCACTGCACCACAGAGCCCGGCGGGTCTGCTGCAGTCTCAAATCGACTGAGATGTAGACTGGGACTTTGTCTTCAATGTCGTGGGAAAGATCCCCTGGTCTCCCCTCCTAGTTGAGCTAGCCCCTCGCCCGGACCTTTCCTCTTCCCCCTGATCGTTTGTGGGACCCTACTCCCTCCCCCTTACTAGTTTGGTTTTTCTTTATCTTCTTCCCTTGATCTATCCATGTGGAAAATTGGAAAAGTTCCCTTTATGGTGATTCCACTTCATGGAGTTTAAACTCTCTCTCCACAGCCTTGCCGGGGGAGCCTGCACCGCAGTCGGGGTGTTCTGGGTGTGAGGGTTGGGTAATTGAGAATAAAGGCGAAAGAGGCTGTGCTGGGTGCGAGGGTGGGGTAGGTGAAGCAAGGATCAAATTAGGTGTGCAGGCGCGCCTGTTAGGCGAGTTGGCAGGAGGAAAGGAAGAAGAGGGACGAAATGATGCAGCTTTTATTAAAATTCGACAGTGTACATGGAAATAAGGTGATCCTGAGCACAATCATCATTTCTACCTTCACAAATACCAATAGTATATACAGGTGGGTAAACAGTTTGAGGCCTTGCCTTGCCTGTGAGGGGATGGGCGTGTGGCTGTTGGTATGGCCCCCAAGTGAAGTAGGTGAGGTAAGGAAAGTGATACTGGTCGACATGGTCATTTCTACATTTGCGAATACAAATAGTATATACAAACAGGCGAACAGTTGAAGCCTTGCCTGGCCTGTGTTGTCTTGAGCGAAAGCTACCTTGAGGAGACGGACCTGCGGTTGGTATGGCCCGATGTTAAATTGGTGAGGTGAAGACAGTCTTCTGTGAGGTAGCAGGGCAGTGGGTCTTGAGGATACAGTAATGGAATGAGTCAGAACAATAGTGGTGGATCGAGGGTGGTGTCTCAGCTAGGGTTCCTGAGAGGACACATGGTTAGCCGGGTGATTCTAAGTTGTATAGCCAAGTTTTGAGGCCTTTCTTGAAGGTAGACAGGGTTGGCGAGCTCTGTAGGTTTCTCGGTGCGAAGTTCCAAGCTTTCGGTGCCTGGGTTGAAAAGGCGCTGCCCCCTAGTTTTTGTTTATTGTACCTTGGGATGCGAAGCATGATTCCGTTGGTGTTACGCAGGGTCCTGTTGGGTGTGTGCCGCTTGAGTTTTGTGGAGATTGGGGAATCATTGAGCTTGTGGATTCTGGAGTAGGTCATGCAGAGTGCCTTATAGGCCACTCTTTTCAGGATTGGTAGCCAGTGTAAGGTATTCAGGGCTGGGCTAATGTGTTCCCTCCAGTTGATGTGGAGAAGGAGTCGTGCGGCCGCGTTCTGGACTCTTTGTAATATGTTTATAACTTTGGTTGCGGCTCTGAGGTAGATTGAATTGCAGTAATCCAGAGGGCTGATCACCAGGGCAGATACCGCCATGACCTGTTGCGGGAAGGTGAAGAGGTGAATGATGTTCTTGAGGTTCTGGAGTTGGAGCATGCACTTGTTGGCGACTGCTCTTGCTTGGGATTCGAGACTTAGGTTTTAGTCGATGATTATTCCCAGGTTATTGACAGAAACTTTGGGTATTGGGGGGGTGCCCAGGCAGGCCATGGGAATGGGGACGGAAAGAGTTCTGTGTTTCCGCTGAGCAGTATCTCAGATTTATTGGGGTTGATGGCCAGATGGTTGTTTGTCATCCACCTGGCGATGTCCTCTAAACAGGTTGACATGGTTTGAAAAGAGGGGTCGTTGTGTCTGGATGCTTTGATGATCATCTGCGTGTCATCCACATAGTTGCTCCAGGTGATGTGGTGTTTGTCGATGGTGTCAGACAGTTCTAAAAAGGTAACAGTTGAAAAGTGCGGGAGAGAGGGATGCACCTTGCGGAACTCCGAAAGAAAGGGGAGTTGGGGCAGAAATGCAAGGGTCAAGGCATACGGACTGAGTTCTGTCAGCGAGAAAGTTGTTCAACCATAGTAGTGCTTTGTTTTCAACACCTGTTTGCTAAGGCGTAGGTGCATGGTGTTGCGGTCAACCCTGTCAAAGGCCGGAGAGATCAAGCTGGATAAGGGCGGCTGCTCCTTTCACATCTGCTTGTGTCTTTAATTCATCAAGGGTGTCGGTTGTGATCAACTCTGTGTTATTCCCTTTTCTAAAACCTGCTTGCCTGTAATGAGGTTTGTGCTCTGTTTCGAGGAAGCTGCTGAACTGTGCAGCTGCCCCACGATCTAGAAGTTTTGCTAAGAACAGGTTGTTCGAGATGAATCGATAACTATTGGGGTCTTTTCAGAAGGGGCCTGAGGTATGCGTGTAAATTGTTTAGGAATTTTGCCTTGGCGGAAAGATGAATTGAAAAAAGAGTCATGGTGGCTTTTCCGAAGGTGGGCGAGAAAAGCAAGAGTTCTTTTAGTTTGTAGGGTGGGCCAGGGCCATCGCATGAACCGGCTTTCCTGCTTTCTTTCACAAGTTTCAGGAAGCTCTCCTCTGTGTATTGAATGAATGCGGTGAAGGTGGAACCGGCGTTGATCGGTGCCCTCTCAGGGGTAAGGTCCCGGGTGTCAGTCCTTAGTGTGCCGTTTACAATGTTGAGGTGGTGGCTGTTTTTTGTGACCAGGTGGCGCGAGAGGTCATTGCAGAGATCTTGAGTGGGTGTAAGGCAGGTTGGGGAGGAGATGTTCATGCCCTTGAGTTCTTTGATGATCCTGAATAGCTCCTTTGTTTGGCATGGGGCAGAGGCGACCCGGTTGGAGTAGTAAGCTCTTTTGGCTTTTTGTATAGCCTGGCGAAAAATGTAGGAGATTCTTTTAGCGACATTTTTGTTTTCTTGTGTGGGGTTTTCCTCCAAGTTCTTTCTGCTGCTTGCGCTTGCCGTTTAAGGTTTCTGAGATCGTTGTTAAACCAGGGGGCCGAGTTGGTTCTGTTCTCATTCTTACCCATAGGTGCTTGGAGAGGAATGAAATGGTCGAAAGTGGCCGTGAGCCAATCTTGGATCTTGGAGTACCCCGAGTCCAGGTCTTCGAGCTCTTCCGTGGTCGGGCAGGAGGTGGATAGAAATGATTCCAGGGTGTCGTCGAGCTCCAGGTGTTTCCAGGTTCTGAAAGGTGAGCCTGGATGGTTATTTCTCATATTGGGAGTAGTCATTCCATGCGTGACTGAAAACTTAATCAGTGAGTGATTTGTCCATGTCATTGCGATAGGTGCTTGAGTAGTAACTTTACTGGGGGTTCAGAAAATTACGTCTAGGGCGTTTCCATGGGTATGGGTTGCTCCCTTAACCAGTTGGGAGAGATTATATGGCGAAATATTCGTCAGCAGTTCTTGGACGCCTCTTGCTTTGGGTTTCTGTATCCAGAAATTGATGTCACCCAAGACTGAGGTCAGGGTGGTTGGTGGTTGCTTGAGATAAGAGGTCTGGGAGGTCGGAGGAGGCGAAAGTGTTGGGCCAGGTGGGAGGCCTGTAAATCGGGAGGAAAGAGGCGTTGGCATTTGAAGAGATGTGGCATTTCACTAACAGGGTTTCGCAGTTCACTATAGTATCATTGTCGTCTGTTGAGAGTAAGGTGATCTTTGTAGACAATGGCTACACCTCCTCCGTCTCTGTTTAATCTGTTCTTTGTTAGGATTCGACAGCCTGGGGGGAAATCGCCATGGCTAGGATCAGGCCTTGGTTGTGATCGTGGAGCCAGGTTTCAGTGAGGAAGGCCAGATCCGGGGAGGAGTCTGCTATGAGTTCTCTTAATCCGTGCAGTGTTGATTGAGTGACAGAACGTTGATAAGTATGCAGTTCAGTTGAGATGAATTGCGATTGTACTGGCGGAGGAAATGTTATTCGACGGGCTGTGCGCATTTGAGATGGTGTCACTGAAGCAGCTGTCCTAGAAGGTTTCATCGTTGGAACTGAACGAGAGGTGTCTGGTTGGAGAGGATGGTGGTGTGCTCGTGGGCGGGAGATTGAGGCACTGTTCTTCTGGGTTTGTGGGTGTGTTCTAGATAATCCAAGGAAGGGCTGGCCATGGGCGTGTTGTTCCTGTGCGGTTTACTGGGTTTGCCGGGGAAGAGGGCGTTTATGTCTGTTTCAGGCGGCCTGATGGGGCAGGTGGAATTGGCGAGTGCGGCTCTGGCGTCAGTTAGGTGACGGAATCGGAGGTGGTGGTTGGAAGATCGCCTTATGTTGCGGTTGGGTGTTAGTCTTGGGGTCTGCGAGAGGGGCGAGATGGGGGTCTCCTTGGGTTGGAATTGGTTGGGGGTTCGTGGTGAGCTCTACTGGTGGGCAATTCAAGGTTGTATACTTGTGGGGAGCCAGTAATAATACTGGAATGTTGATTGTGTGATCCGATTAGTGGTTGGAGGGGTATCAGCGGTGGTGGGGTGCTGTTTGCAGCACCATCACATGTAAAAATCACATGTTTCTTTCAAGAGATGCACTACACTGAACCCTGCTACCCTATTACCAGTTCCCTGTGAGTCTGATGCCCATGATTGCATCTCCCTGACCGAGGTATTGACCATGCCCAGACCTGATTTGGGGGATGTTCCGTTGTTGAACCCCGACTTCGAGCTCTTTGTGGATGGGTCATGCCGTAGAGCGGACAAGGGAACCCTGGAAGTGGGATATCCATTGTGTTCGGCACACGAGGTGTTAGAGGCTAAATTCTTACCAGGGGTAAAATCTGCTCAGGTAGCAGAACTGATAGGTCTTACATGTGCATGCATCATTGCCTCAGGCAATACATTGAACGTCTGGACAGATAGTCAATATGGATTCGGAGTAATTTTCGATTTTGTGGTCCTATGGAGACAAAGGGGGTTTCTTACTTCCTCTGGGACCCCAATCCTGAATGGCCCACAGGTCCACGCCCTGC
>JAWWEL010229621.1:0-11040 GCA_035582915.1 Necturus beyeri | reverse complement strand
GGATACTCACAGCTCACAGGATGAGCAGCTGGACAACCCAAGGAGAGCCTGCTGATGGTCTGAAGATGGTGTAGGAGACAGGATCCAATCTGGAGCCGCAGGTACTGGGATGGCGGTTCCAGAAGATGAAGTCCAGTAATGGAAGGTGGTATCAAGGACACAGGATGCAAAGTTCCAACAAGCAGAGTACAGTTTCCAAAAAGAAAAGTTCCAAGGAAATTCCAGGGAAGTGCCCACCGGCACAGGTTCAAAGTTCCAAAGATAAAGTCAACAGAAAATCCAAAAGGGGTGCACGCCGGCACTGGTTCAAAAAATAGTTCAAATGAGTCTCATAATCCAGAAGGGTGCCGGATGGCACAATTCAAAGTTCAAACCAAATGATAAAGTGCTTGGAGGAGACTGAAGGATCTTGGCGCTTGAAGAAGAGGAAGGTGGAGTCCCAAAAAATGAAAATCAAGGAACAGCTGAAGGAAGAGTGCACGGAGACACTGGTGACCAGATGGGAGTCTTGGCGCTGCGGAGGTAAGTAGGCGCGGAGACACTGATGACCAGATGGGAGTCTTGGCGCTGCGGAGGTAGGTAGGCGCGGAGACACTGATGACCAGATGGAAGTCTTGGCGCTGCGGAGGTAGGTAGGCGCGGAGACCAGATGGGAGTCTTGGCGCTGTGGAGGTAGGTAGGCACGGAGACACTGATGACCAGATGGAGTCTTGGCGCTGTGGAGGTAGGTAGGCGCGGAGACACTGATGACCAGATGGAGTCTTGGCGCTGCGGAGGTAGGTATGAGCGGTGACTCTGGTGGCCGAGTGGGAGGCTTGGCGCTGCGGAGGTAAGTATGCACGGAGCCTCCAGTGCCCAGCTGGGAGTCGTGGCGCTGCAGAGGCGAGTATGCGCGGCGACTCTGGTGGCCAGATGGGAGGCTTGGCGCTGCGGAGGTAAATGAGCGCGGAGCCTCTGGCGGTCAGCTGGTAGACGTGGAGCTGCAATGGTAAGTAGGAGCACAGGAGCTGGAGGAGGCTGAAGTGGAGAGCACGATCAGGAGGCAGAGAAGAGTCCAGCAGCATGTCCCCAGTTAACAGTTGGCAGAAGCAGGGGGCAGAGGAAGCAGTGGGGTTATATAGGCTGCCCATGATGAGGATGCCAGATGAGTAGAATGTTCACGGGGGCACAGGATGGCAGCAGCTGTGTGGAAGGTTCTGGAAGGTTCCTGAAGGAGAGAGGGCCAGGAAAAGAGCGGGAAGGAAGGACCAATGGGAGAGAACCAGGAAGACTGAATGGAGGGAGCGAGAGAACGGGGGAGAGGGAGTAGGTTACAATGTCACTGTGCACATCTAGGAAAGGGTTTTAAAGGAATGTTTAGCAAACAGTGATCTTGGAAAATAGCGACTCCTGCGAATGGGATGTCTGGGGGCTGCAGGAGTAGCTGAGTGGGAACCAGATGCAAGGTCTCCAGAGCGGGTTCTGACATCTTGTGTACATGTGTAGGATTGTGTGTGCTTGGTTCAACCGTGTGTTGAGCCCCCACTAGCGTCAGTGACCCCATTTTGATATCAACAGTCTTTGTGAGTTCCATTGACAACCTGATGGCACTGCCTGTAAAGGTGCATGGTTGACCTGAAGATGGCGGTAGCCCCCTTCAGTAGCCATCGAAGATATTTGTCCAGGTGGCCTCCTCTAGACTCCCTGCGTAGTTAGTCAATTAACTTTCCCGGTAGGAGACCCGGTCACACCATGGGAGGTAGGTGTGGGGAGGGAGTGCAGCGATTAGTGTAGATGGCAGAAGCCCAAGCTTCTCGCGAGAGAGCTGAGCGTTACAAGGTGAAGTGGGAGAACGGACTGCTCTACAGCTACCCGGAGGAAAAGAACGCTGAACTTGGTGCCCCATCATAGGCTGGTAGTCCCGCAGGCTCATCGGAACTTCATTCTCTCGCTTGCCAACGAGATCCCCCGGCTAGGTATCTTGGCATCAAAAAGACCACGGGCAGGGTGACCCCTCTGTTCTACTGGCCCGGGATGGGGCTAGAGAGGTACTGCCACTCTTGTCAGATCTCTGGCAAGAATGGGCGAGCTGCGACAGGACCCCTGGTCCCTTTACCTGTAGTGGGGACCCCATTCAAAAGAGTGGAGATGGATATTGTAGGTCCATTGGACCCCCCGCCTCCCCCACCAGCTCCGGGAACTGATATATCTTGACGGTGGTTGATCACGCCACAAGATATCCGGAAGCTGTCCCATTCTGGAGCATTTCGGCACCGGATGTGGGCCGTGCTCTGCATCTTCTCACAGATGGGATTCCCCCAGACAGTGATTTCCGATCGTGGGACGAACTTCATTTTGAAGTATTTGAAGGCCATGTGGAATGAGGCAGGCATGGTGTATAAATTCTCCATGGCCTATCATCCACAGATGATAGGTCTGGTTGAGAGGTTCAATGGGACTCAACAGCATGATATGGGATTTGGAGCCTTGTTATCAGAGGAAGTGGGATATCCTCATGCCCTGCCTCCTAATGGCGTACAGAGAAGTGGATCAGGAAGGTGTAGGGTTTAGCCCTTATGAACTCATGTATGGCCACCCCGTCCGAGGCCCTTTAACTTTGGTGAAGGAAGGATGGGAGGGCAACCCCAGGTCAGAGATCCGACTGTGGTCCCTGAGCTGCATCAGATGACCACAAGTACACCGCAGCATAGCTCGAGACAGTTTACTCTGTTGGTGGTGGTTAGCATCAGAGCTACCCCATGACCCAGTGGCTACTGCCCTGGTGTCGAAGACCCTCAGTTGGGGAAGAGATGGCTGGTGGCACTTTTAGTCCAGCACTTGAGAGATGCCTTTTACTTCTGCTGCCGTGCTGAGGGCAGCCCGTCTCGTGGCTCACCCAAGTATAGTACTTTTGGTTTAATTTCATCTCCCTAGAACTGAGGGCCAAAGGTCTGGCTTTGTGTACATGTGCATGTGTAGGATTGTGTGTGCTGTGTTCAACCATGGGTTGAGCCCCCACTAGCGTGAGTGACTCCATTTTGATATCAACAAACTTTGTGAGCTCCATTGACAACCTGACGGCGCTGCCTGTAAGGTGCATGGTTGACCTGAAGATGGCGGTAGCCCACTTCACTAGCCGTGGAAGGTATTTGTCCAGGTGGCCTGCTCTAGACTCCCCTGCATAGTTAATTAACTTTCCCAGTAGGAGCCCCGGTCACAACATGGGAGGTGGGTGCGGGGAGGGAGCGCAGCGATTAGTGTAGATGGCAGCCATCAAGTTTACTCCTTCTCCCCATTGTAAGGTCGAGCCACTGTACTCGAAATGTAAATGACCTTGCCACCCTGCATTGTATTTCGCCAGAACCAGTTCCAGGGCCCAGCCCTGTCAGGGTTCACCCTGCTTCCCTGCCCCATGGTTCCAGTCCTGCCCTTCCTGCTTATCCCAGACCCCGTTCCCGCAGGAGACCTGGCTCATGTAACCTAGATACTCCCTTCGCCATTCACTGCATCAGTAGTTTTCCATCCTGCCTCTGCTTGGTCCCTCTGTCCCCCAGCCCTTCCTTCGTCTGCACCTCATTGGCCCTAGCTACCTCCATCCTGATTGGTTCCTCCTTCCCGCTCTTTTCCTCTCACCCCTCACTAGCCCATTCACAAATCCAGCTCATGCTTCCCGCTCTTTCTCCTCCTCAGGTGAAGCCTGTCCTGTGACCCCTGTAGCATTCCACTCACCTGCTCTCCCTCGTCAGTGCCAGTCTATTTATAGCACTCCAGCCTTCAGCCATTTGCCACTCTCAACAAGATGTCCTGGTGACTGGCTGCTGGTTCCTGCATCCCTTCAACATCCTCCTGGGAAGCCTGCCTGGTGCTCCTGCGCCCTGGTCACAGCGCCTCAGTGCTCCTTGACAAGAGCCCACAGCTCTCCTTGCCACAATGTCTCAGCGCTCCTTGACAGAGCCCATAGCTCTCCTTGCCACATTGCCTCAGCGCTCCTTGATAGCGCCTCGTAGTGCCTCTTGAAAGCGCCTCTCAGTGCCCCTGGACAGCACCCTCAGCGCCACTTGATAGCACCTCCAGTGCTTCTGACTCTGCCCGACAGTTCCTTGCCATAGCGCCTCCTGCGCATAGTGCCCCAGTCACCTCCTCTCCTTTGCGCTCTCGCGCCGACCTGCGCTTACTCATGGGTGACTGCCTCGCACCTCTGGCGCTCTCGGACTATTAACTACGACCACTGGCAGGCTCCCCCCAAATACCCCTCCTGGCCCACTCTTCGTGGTCCCCGGTATGCTGCATCCATCTATGGGGTTGTGAGTATATTTTCAATTGTTCTATTGCCTGTCTGCCTGCTGGTGTTCCCTCGCTGATTGGTTCAACCTCTTGTGTCTCCTCAGTGCAATCTTCTGGGGGAGCTCCGGAGTCTGCTGCCATTCTGCCAGGTAGAACCAGTTATTGCAATTGCCTATTGTTTTACTGCTGCTGTACTGAGCTTGGTTCTCATGGTGTGTTTCTTGTCAACAGCCTCCAGCCATTCCAGTGGTCGCTGCCTCCCCCCTCCGGGGCTAGGGTCTTTCCACCTACAGTTGGGGGCTCCTCCCCCCGCAGCGCCTGGGAGCCCGTCACGTTTCATCTCCAGGCATCCAGGCCATGTTCTCTACGACTTGGTCTGGTTCCTGGGGGTGGAGCGGGGCTGGGCATTGTCCCCGCAAGCGCAGGCCTGAGAGGCCCTCGGGTCAAGAGTTGTTTTGCATCATGATATAACTGGGGCAGGGAATTGTAGAATGCAGGGGACATTCATCGATTGGCTGTAGGGGTTGATTGACGTTACACATGTGGGGATCGTACATTTAAGGTGTCTGCGGACTCATGGACAGTGGATTCATTTTTGGACACTGCAAGGCACGTGTGCTTTGGTGTAAGACTTATCTAAGGACTTGCTGGAAGACCGGAGCGTCGTTGGACCAGCTTGACCAGAACAGGGGAGCCCCATCTGCCTGTTTCTCTAGACCGAGAGGACATCGGTTGTAAGCCCCCTGCCATCCAAGGAGCAGATCCAGGAAGCCGACCGTGCACAGTGCAGTCTCTGGAACACCGCCGGAGGATCGTGCAGAAGATCGTAAGAGCAGCTGACCTCGAGAGGAAGACCTGCCCAAGATGGACCGTCCTGCACCCAAGACCCCCGGAGTCATGAACGGTCATCACGTTTCGATGGCCAGAGGAGCAAATACGACAGGCACAGTCCAGTGCCAGTTGCAGCGTGGTTGCCAGTGTTGTAGCCACTTCGTTCTCAAGCCAAAGCTTTTCATTGTTCACAAACCAAGGTTCTTTGCAGCATAAACGTCACCCTTGCGTACCGCGGCTGCCGGTATTAGCCTCTCGAGGCCCTTGCCTCCATCAAGGTACTGTCCATCCATTTGACCTGGCCAGGTAACAGGTGCGGGACACTTGCAAGGGAGTTCCTTGAGGGGAGACTTGTGATCAGGAGGGTTGGAGCTTTTCGTGACTGGGCTCAACTCCTGATTGGCATCAGTACAGACTGTGCCCCTTGTTTTGCTAAAGAAAACTTGTGCGTGTTGGTTCTGATCCCTGAACCATCACAGTGATAGCATTGTGTTTTACCCCATCTCCTTTTGCCTTTTACCGTTTAGAATTAGAGTGTGTATTTAATACAAATATCATTATATTTTTATACAATCACTGTCTGGACCTTCCAATTACTAGATTGTGTTTTGTGATATTGCGGTTTCCTTCCAAGACCTACGGAGAATTGCCTTGACAGCTCGACCACACTACCGACTGAGTGTCATTGAATCTTATGGTACCCTGGTGCTCAATACTGGCCTCGGGTTTGGACGTTCGATTGTGCCTTCGCGGTCATATAGCCAAATCCGATTCCCACACCCCACCCATCTCCAGGAGAAAATAACCAAATATCAACCCCCTCCACAACTCCGTTCAGCAAACTCCCACCTCCTCGCGGTGCCCAAATCAACATGCAAAAACAGGGACAACAGATGCTTTGCCATCATTGCCCCGCGCCTCTGGAACAAACTCCCCCTGGACATCAGAAAGGCAGACACACTCGTGATCTTCAGATCGAAACTGAAAACACACCTGGTTCTAACCTCTCCCCTCCACTACCACCCAACAATGCCACACACAACATTTAACCTGTGCCTTGCATCCCCCTCTTACCAAATGACAATGTTCCACTCCACCTGCCATGCTTCCCGTGACACAGACCAGGATGCCACCTGCCATGTAACCAAGTGCCACAAGCAGCAAAAAGTGTTTTAATGTAACCTCATGCCTGTGCCACCAATGCCGCTGCACGCCTTGTAACCAAGTGCTACACTCACCATCAAGTGTATTATGTAACCATATGCCTGTGCTGCCAATATGCTGAATATGTCAACACACCTGCAAAAGTGCAAGAAGCAATTCAGTTGTATGCTACGTGCGCTATACAAGAAAAATAAACATAGGTGTGATCTGCAGTGCAGCAGCACTTCTAACCACATCTATGTGATGTGACTGGCAGTAAGGGGGTTCATTTTTTTATCCTGCAGTAGTACCGTCAGTGGCTCCATATACAGGTTGAAGATCATTGGTGAGAGAATGGGGCCCTATGGGTCCCCACAAGTGTCGAGTGAGGTTGGTGATCGGGAGGATTCCATTTGGATGAGCTGAGAGCGCCCGGATAGGAAGGATTGGAACCAGTTGAGGACATGCCCTTAAAGCCCCATCCTTGTGGTGAGGGTGTTGAGGAGTGTGTTATGATCTACAGTGTCGAACACTGCTGAAATGTCAAGGAGGACTAGTAGGCAGGGGTGGCCATTGTCCATGATGTTAAGTACATAGTCACCTGGATGGTGGCTACTGCTCACTCTATAGCTTTGCCCAGAAATGGGAGGTGGGTGATAGGGTGGTAGTTGCCAAGCTCTTCTGGGTCAAGTGTGGGCTTCTTTAAGAGGGGCAGGATCTGGCCTGTTTTCAGGGATGTGAGGAAAGTGCCTTGATTAAGTGAGGCATTGATGATTTGGAGTATGGGAGCTAGCGATTCTGGAGGGAGGGCTTTGATCACTGAAAAGGGGAGGATATCATCATTGTAGCTGGTAGCTTTCAGGGAGGTGAGGATGTCAGTGAGATTCTCTAAGGTGAGAGGTAGGAAGGACAGGGTGGTACAGGGTGAGGGGGAATTGGTTGTGTGGGTGATGTGGGAATGGCTTTCACTATATTGGATCTGAATGTGTTTATTTTGTCTATGACAAACTGAATGATGACTGTGCATTTGGCGATGGAGTGTGGGATGGGTGGATCTGGGAGTGGATTGGAGCATTGGCGAACTGCTTTGAACAGGGCCTTACTTTGGTTGTTAGCCTTTGTTATTGTTTTTAGATAGTAGGCTGCTTTGGCTAGGGAGATGTTTTTTTACGTTGTGATTGGAGTGCCTTTAGGAGGCTGTGGTCGTGTTTTGTATGCGTTAGCCGCCAGGATTTTTCTTGTCTGTGGATGACTCTTAGCAGAGTTTAGTTCCTGAGTATACCAAGGTGCCAATGGTTTGGATTTAAGTATTTTGATTTAAGAGGGGCACGAGTGCCAACGATTGCTTAGAGCTGATGATTGTAGCAATCCAGGAGTAAATTGACATTGGGGGCTGTTTCAAAGCTGAGAGATGTGACGTGTAGATCCTTTGCTAATAGTTCTAAAGGGATGTTTTGGTGGGTTTTGGTTGGACTTTGTTAGTGGGTTTGGTGCAGGGGATGGTGACGGGTATGGCTAAATGATCTGTCCAATCGAGGGGGCTTGGGGTTAGGCATGCGAGGGTATCCTTTTGGGACATCCACATCTAGGAGGTTGCCTTTTTTGTGGGAGGCTCTGGCCAGGTGTTGCACTAGGTAAAGGGGTCTAAGAGGGTCACGAGAGTGTCTTTCATGGCCTTGGTGGACTTATTGCCTTGGAGATTGAAATTGCAGAGGAAGATGTTGAGTGGGTGAGTTAGGGACATAGAAGTGATGTAGTCTGTGATGTGTTCGGTCAAGTTTTTGTTGTGACCAGGGGGGCGGTAGATGATGTGGAGGGGGACTACTTTTGTTGGGGTGAGTGGGAGGTGGCATGCCAGTACTTCGACAGATGGGATGCTGGTGACTTGGTTGCGGGTCCAAGGCCAGGTGGACATATAAATGATAGCTACTCCTCCAGCGGACCTATTAGGGTAATTCTTGTGGTGTATGGAATAGTTGTCAGGAACAAGTACATCGAAGCATGAAGTCGTGGAGGGGGTGAACCATGTTTCTGTTACTATGAGGGTGTCTAGAGTGTTGTTAGTGATAGGGTCTGAAATGTCTGCTGCATGTAGGACAGCGGAGTGGGCATTAATTGCCATGCAGTTGGCCTTTTGGCTGAGTGGGCTAGATGTGCATGTCTATTATGGGGATAGGGATAAGGTTTGATTGATTGAGCGTGGGTGGCATACGACTCCTTCACCTCTGACTCCCCCTCCAACTCCTTCTCCCTCTCCTCCTCTGACTCACCCTCCTCCTACCTCTCCCTCTGCACCATGTCTACCAGTCACTTCACATACAATGGCCTAGGCTGCTCTGGTCCTAGGCCACCAAACCAACCACTGGCTGGTACCGCTGCACTGCCGTGGCCAGTGCCACCACACATAGCTTCTCCTTATTCTGCCTACTGCTCCCAGACACAAAGATAAAATAGAAACAGGGATCAAAAGTAAAAAAATTCACAAAGGGGAATTAAGGATCAAAATGAACTACATAAAAAAATAAACTACCCCAAAGAAAAACCCTCAAACACTACCCAAAACAAAAGTACCCCAAACAAAAAAAACAAAGGCCTAAACATAAAAACTTTCTTCTCTTTCACTTTTTCTCCCCATCTCTCTGTGCATGTGTGGATCAGCCCTGCCTCACCCTACTGCAGCCTAACAAAATCCACAAGGGAACGGGAAGTGACATGGCCTTTATATCGAAGGCTGAATCTCTCCCCTTTGCCCCAAACCACCCGGGTCTTGCTTGGCCTTCACTAGCTGCCTGGAATACCGATGTATGAATTGGCCGAATCAGCGTGACATCAAAAGTCTCATGATTTAAGACCTGTGATGTACCCGTATCAGCCCGGGTTTCGCATAAGCTGCACACCCATGGACAAATCTCATAATGGGACTCACCCAGCCGCCACGACTTGTGAACATTCGTGAGTCAAATCAAACCCACCGCCCAATTCGCGAGAGATTCGCGGGTCATTTTTTGAGTGGATTGCCCAAGACTAGTCAGGACTGGGAATTACTTTTTTTACTCACTAGGGAGTCATTTTATTCCCATCTTCGAAAGGTAGGGAATAGAATGACCCCTACTTTAAAATCTTATCTGAAGCACTGGCAGAAGTAGTAGTAGAAGTATACAGACACCATGAGGAAACCTCCACTAAAAACACTACATTTAGTATGCTTCTTCCCCAGGGAATGGATGCCCTTGGGTTTTAGAATTGATTCACTGTCTCATGATTGGATGGATGTCTTAACTGACATCCTCAGTTATCCCTATAATGTGGTTGTCTCTTGATAAGGACTTTGTTGTGTTGACCCAGAGTGGCCTGTGCCTTGTACAGTCTTGCAAGAGTTTGGAGAAGTTTGTCTTTCAGTTCTCATGCCTTGGGTTCTGCAATTCTTCCTCTTCCTGCCTCCCTCATAGTAGGACAGGAAGGGCCTGTAGCTATCAGGGACTGAAAGTGCACTCTGAACCTGGAGTGCACCCAAGTTCCATGACAAGCCAGGAACTCTGTTCTTACTTTAAAGTTCAAACCACAGGCTCAGTTCACCCGTGTTCGCCTTCCTGGTAGCAGGGCTGAACAGTCAGGCTAACCCCTAAGAGTGTGTAGACGTGTTGTGAGGTACAATATGACATGCTGAAGATAATACAATGAGCCACATATATCTCTTGTGCCCCTTGTCTTTCTCTGTACCCCCATATCTGCCTTGATGCTCCCATTTATTTGATGTTTTCACATCTGTCACTGTTTTCCATCTCTGTGTTGCTTCTGTAGCTCTGTGCATGTCTATCTTCCCAATTATTTTCTCTGTGCCCCATGTTTGTCCCATATTTCTAGCCCAAGTCTGTCTCGGTCACAATGTCTGTCTAGATCCCCAATGTCTTGTCTCTTTGTGCCATCGTACTGCCGCCCCAGGCTCCATATTTACCCCAATCAAATTCAGCTCCCTTTCCTTTGTCTCCCATCCCCTTCCTACCTCTTTTATCCATCCCCTCCTCTCACCCTTCCCTCTTCTCTCTTCCCACCTGCCCAGGCAAGAGTTGAGAGTAGACTGGGGGATTTCAGTGCCGGATGCACGCTCACCCATTTTCATGCTCACAATGCTACCACACAGGGGGATGAGAATCAGTAGAGGAGTGCAGCCAAAACACTGTGCACTCATAATACAGTGCTAATCCCCATACATATCCTACACACACACAAAGACCCATCCTGAGAAGACACTATCCCACCAATGCTCTGACACCCACACATACACAAACCCTCTGACAGGCAGACACACATCCACCTCTTGACACACAAACACACACCCTGCAACACAAACCCACACGTGCCACAAATTGAGGAAGGGGAGGGAGGAAAAGGAAAACGTTGGAGTATAGGGAAAGACATCAAGAAGTGGCGACCAGGAAAGGCGACCAGGAAACCAAAGACAGACATATGTGGGGGAAATATGCCCATCTTAGTGCCCCCCACCAAAGCCCCGACACACGCGGGCACCCATGAAAGTGACTCCATCCTAGCTTCCCACACTTCTCCCAATAACACCCCCACCTGGCATGTGGGGGTGCACCCAGCACCCCCCGTGGGGCAGAGTCAAGAAGTCAGGCACCCGGACGAAGGCCTGGCCTCAGCAATCCTTCCAATTTACGCCCGGCATACCTGCCCATTGTGGGCCGGGGGTGGCCCCAGCATGGGAGCCAACCCCAAACCCCACCCACCTCCAGAAACTAGACAACCTAGGGAATCCAGAAAGCCATGCTGTGGGTGGATCGC
>JAWWEL010228511.1:0-11056 GCA_035582915.1 Necturus beyeri | reverse complement strand
TGTGCTTTATAGATGACGTGTTCATCATATGGCAAGGTGAAAGTGATCTCTTACTTGAATATATTGCACTACTCAATGACAATTTAATGAACATCAAATTAACCTGTGAGTGGAGTGATAAGACTCTAACCTTTCTAGATGTACAACTTTACATCAATAATATGGTCCTCCAAAGCAAACTATACCGTAAGCCCACTTCCACCAATTCGGTCCTATTGTATGAAAGTGACCATCCGAGGGCACTAAGAAATAGCATTCCATATGGAGAATTCCTACGGGCTCGGAGGAATTGCTCAGAAGAATGGACATTTGCAGAAGAGGCCTTAAACATCAAAAAACGGTTTTCCCAGAGAGGCTATCCACCACACATTGTCAATATTAGTAGATCAAAGGCACGAGCTATTCCTAGAGATACGCTGCTCCTACTCAAAATACAGGACACAAAACAAAATCAGATCTGTAGATTCATCACCACCTTCTCTAATAAGAGCCAGCTACTAAGAACATCTTTGTCCAAGCACTGGCATCTCTTACGAGATGATAGAGACCTGAGTGAACACATCACCTTGACTCCCGCGTTAACATTCCGCAAGGGCCCTAGTCTTAAGACAATTCTAAGCCCGAGTCATTATTCAAGTACCACAACAACTTGGTTGGTTCCAGCAATTGTTTTTTTTACGTGCACTAAGTGTAATGTATGCAAATATGGAATGAACCGGTGCAAGGAACTAATAAACCACTTTGACAAAAGCACCTTTCGATTACAACAACACATTAACTGTGGTACTCCCTATGTTATTTACCTACTGGAATGTCCCTGTGGGAAACGATACATTGGGAGTACAGTGTGCCCATTAAGAGAGAGAATTCAGGAGCATGCTCGAGCAATCACCAATGTGGATCCTAGATATCCCATCGCGATGCACTTCAATGAGGCCCACTTCAATTTCAACCATCTTTTGAAGTTTACAGGCCTAGTAGCTGTTCCAGAACATCCCAGAGGAGGCAATAGGGATCTGTTGTTGAGACAAATGGAATCTAAATTAATTCTAAAGTTTCGCACAAGAGAACCCACAGGTCTCAACAAAGACCATGAGATGCATTACTTTATAGGTACCTGACTCTAGAGATGTTTTTTGATCTGATATGTTAATGTGACTGTCAGCTCAATACCACACACTAATGGCCAGTATGACATCATCACTGTGAAGGTGGGAGGTATATTGAGTATATTCATGGTAAACTTTGCCCTATATATATTAACTAATAATATAAAATATGAAAAAATCACTATCCCTAGTGAGTCACAGGGGGGCATGATACCAGAGGAGAATATAGGATCTTTCTCCTCCCTCACAGAACTAATAAGATTACAGAAACATAGAGGGATAATAATCCAAGGCCCAATAACAAGCAATAATTTGTGGGACATCAAGAATTGAAGGAGAGCATTGATAGTAAATAAAATACAAACCGAGTTCACTTGGGGATATCCCCATATACAGGCCAGTCATATATAAAGGACACCATACATCAACACTATAGAGTTGGTATATAAATAACATGATGTTCAAGCTCTGTAGTATGTCCAGATGGAAGATGGAAAGATCAATGGTGAAACTGGTAGTTTGAACCATCTTGAAAATGAAAGCAAACAGATATGGATATAAACAATATTTGTTATTATGTGATGAGTTGTGTTCTTAGGGAACATGATTGGGGGTTATTCTCAAACAGGAACAGCAATGACAAACATCATAGTTATGATCATAATTCAGTTGATCCTGGATAAGGAGGCATGAATTTAAGTCCACGCATATGAAGTAACAAGAATAGTGGATTATATGAATATGCACATAATCATGTTGACTCTGGATATGGAAGTATGAATCACATTGTCACTCTTTGTGAATAGTATGTTTCGTTTAATAGAAGTAAGTAGTGCCAGACAATGTAAACATCTACATAATACTGTTGGTCCTGGACCCAATGGTTTAATTTGGAGTCTCTCTTCATGAGATACAGCAATATAAGATAATTGAAAAAATGTACACAACATAGGTGATCTGGGGCATGGAGGCGTGAGTGTAAGTACCCATATACACCACTCACTAACGGTTAAAATTGCAACTGGAGGAAGTAATGAAGTGTTGGCAAAAGAAGGAAAATTGATATTGTAATCGATTGGGTTAAAAGTAACAGATATGGATGTTTTAAACACTTGTTACCATGGGTTAAATATAATAGACATGGATGTTTCAAACATTTGTAACTACAGATGAATTGTGCTTATGGGGAGCATGATGTGGGGTTTCTCTCCATTAGGAAAAGCATTGCAAAATATCATAGTCATGCTTATAGTGCACCTGATCCTGGATAGGAAGGTACGAACTAGTCTGTTTCCATAAAAAATAACAATACTGAATAATATGAATATGTACATAATATAGATGGGTAAGGGCATGGAGGTATTAACTACATCATCTTTTTCTGAAGTTAATAATTAAGACTCTGTGTGAACTATGAGAGAGAGATGGAGTTTTGCCTATGAAGGAATTTGTGATATCGTGGCACGCTAGACAACTTGTTTAATATGTCGACAGTAGGTCTGGCATGTTATGGACTTTATGTTGAATAGGAATAAGTAGTGTTAGACAACGTGAATACACATATAGTATACCTGGTCACAGGTCCTGAAGAGCGGCTTGAAGTCGCCCCTCAAGATGTGTAATAACACTTGATAATATAAACATGCATACAATTAAGGAGATCCTGGGCATGGAGGCATGAATTTCAGTGCCTATATATATCATTCACTGATGCCTATAATTCACATTGGGAGATAGTGTTGGAGTTCTGGCAAAGGAAGTAAAAGTGACATAGTGAACGTAGGCCTATTCGTGGATTGTATTGTCTATAGGATTGGCATCTGGATCGGCTGATAAGGAGTCTACATTAGTGGTGAATGGTATTGTATGCCGTGGCAAAATAGTAAAATATATCAGATGTCTGATCCTGTTTTGTATAAGGTTTTTTACAATTATGAAGTGATTATTGTTGATAAAAGTATTTTTATACTTGAGGCGAAATGTTATTTAATTAACAATACAGTGCATTAATCATCAAAAGAGGACTGCAATCTGTTAAATGATTGCTGTGGTTTTGGAACTGGAGAAGTTAACCCAAACGTAAGGCAGTAGGAGTAACAACATAAGAATATAATAGGTGAATGATTGTAGAGAGCTATAATGGCAAGAGTACAGTACTATATGCGAGGTTGATTTTACGTGTTAATTATGTAAACCTACACCTCTGTACATTAATCATCAAAAGAGGACTAGATCGTGTCACACGATCGCTGCGCTTCTTTGAAACTGGACAGTCAATTAAACGCAAGGCAGCAGGAGTAAAAGACACTCATGTGCAGTATAAAAGATTCCTGGGACAATCATGCGTTGTGTCACATAAATGGATGTTGGAAATATCGGCATTAAATGGATATGGTAAACATCAGTAAGGTCTGTGATGAAGATCACACTAAAGGAGTGTGATACAAAGAATTGATGGCAGAATAAAAGATGATGTATAAACAACATTTCTAAATGGACACAAGGGGAGTTACATTGTGAATGAAAAGCCCCGAGATTGTCACAACATGGCTGACCCCGGGACTTGGATTGTAGAGAATCTCTGTAATGGAGATGGAAAGAGGACAGCGCTGCAGCGTTCACTGTGCAGTTGGGACGATGCAGCGCTCGAGACAGGACATGCAACACAACTGAAGTAAGAGGAGTTATAAAGATCCAAAATATGGGATATAACAAATGAGAAACATGAGAGATATGTACTTTGAACAATTGCCAGCATTATAGTGGTAGACACATTTCAACATGTAAATAATGATCAATATGCAAAGCCATATAGTATGATGTCCGCTACACCTACAATTGTGCAGGGGGAATGTTTTGATGAGATGAGCAAGAGAAAGGAAAGAAAAAGAGAGAAAATGTGGCTGTATAACCGTGATGTAACAGGACCACAATAATAGCATAAATGCTATCCCATAATATTGTGATTAGAAGTGAATGTTTACAAAATGGTGGTGCAGTCATGTGATATTCTGTAACGAATGACAGCAGGTGTGTGGGTATATATATTGAAGTTTGTGCACTGACAAGGTTTTTCCACTGCAACTGACGAAGAAGGCCACGCCTTCGAAACGCGTTTTGCACGGGTGTGCACATAGGGAAGTAGGATGTGTGCAACTTTGGTTTGAATAAACCTCTTTTTTGAATTACAATTGCTTGGAGTGGAGACGTGCGTACTTGTCAATTTGTCCCCAGTATCCAGTTTTTGAGGAGGTTGCTCCTCCTAGACAAGTGAGAACGCACCGGGCCGCAGCATGGCTCTGCCTGACATTTAGAGCGCGAAGGTCTTTTCAGCAGTTTTTTGTTTCCAGTCCTTGAGACCACGCGAACGGCACTGGAGCAGCAGTCGGAACGCACAGCGGTGACGGTAAGGTTGAGTGTGGGGGATCGGTTAGGTCACTGGTGGGTGGACGATTGCCCCACTATCTCCCTGCCATCTCCAAAATACGCATCCTGACACCGGTCGAGTGATAGAAGTAAAGACCGGCAGTGCTTCAGTTCCCTGTTACTGCTAATGACACAGCACTAATATAATGTGCAGGAGTGTGTCAGCAGATATAATTTGTTTTGTTTTCCCAGAAGGGTCCCCACGCAAGCTTAATTCGATTAGGTTTTAGTTGCACACTTCAGTACCCACATGTCATCTTTAGCAGAAAGAATCACCGAAGCAGAAGATTTATTTGCTCCATGTACTACGAGTAGCTCCATAGAAACGTCAGGAGCAGCTACAAATCAAGATACATCATATACAACCAAATTCAAAGTATTTGAGAAAACAGCTAAAAAAGAACTCTCAAGGTGGTGGGAACATACCACCTTGGCCAAATATCTAGAAGTAGATCGTGTCCCAAGAGGACTGCGTCTCCTTACATTTCCAGCACATGATGACATGCCCACCAACCTACTGGATGATTGGGAGGACACATTAATGGGATCATCTAAACATCTACTTGAGATCCTAGTGAAACATACTAAACAAACCCAGGGTGAACTGCGCTTACAATTGGATAAACTTAAATTGGAAATAGAACAGCTAAACCTAGGAGATATTAGTAATAACTTTTTTGAGAAAGTGGGCAAGGAGTTGAGAAAACTTCAATCTGAAATAAAGGTTAAAAAACAACGTAAATTCCGGCGGGATGAACTAGACTACGCCACGGGGAGAATTTTCACTTTCGCCCGAAAATACGATGCAGCAGCAGAAATCTTAGATCACCAAAGTAGTGCCAATCAGGATTCGAACAGCTCCAATGACCCCAGTTCATCAGAAGTGGATTCTGATGAACTTACAACACCCGCAGTCAGGACCAAGCGAAACTTTGGGAGTGAATTAGCAGTGATACAAAAACAGAACAAAGGCTTCACTCAGAGACCCAACTATCAAAGAAACCAGAGAGGTTGGGGGCAAGGCAAAGAACGAAGTAGACAGCAAACAAGGGATACTCAACAACAAGCTTCCACGTCCTCTTAGGAGGACACGCCGTGGAAGGCGTGGAAAGAGGAATCAGCAAAGATATTGGTCAAAGACAACAACAGAGAGCAAGAACGCCAACCAGAATACAACCAGCCCGTCAAGGGAGGAGACCACGACCATAGAAATGGGGTATGGACCAAATAACCCAATCCAGCAAGATCTTGTAGTAAATTTATCGGAAAGAGTGTTTTCATGCGAAGAATTAAATATTCTACAGAAAGGTCTTACCTTTGTACCAACGCAAAAGTTCAATCTGGTCCAAAGCCACATAGACTTATTCAAGTTTGCTAGATCTTTAAAACTCAAGAAATACTTTGCTACACATGAACCACGAGAACCACCTAATCAAAATATAGATCCCTTAAATCCAATGACCTTACAAGATCTGCTCTGCCTCCAAAACTTAATGGACTTACGAGATGATACCACCAGCAGTGAAAATGTCTTAGAAATTTGTCATCAACACCATATAGATACCAATGCGTATCTAGACTCAGGCTTCACTCCGAAATCGAAATTTATACCTCAACAAATGACTAACACGAACATAGAGGTTTTCTACCAACAGATGTGTACCGAACTGGATAAGATACATTTTAACAACAAGGTTGAGACCTCAGCAGTGTTTAATTTGTCCCTTAAGGAGAAACAGTGCATCAGAACTCTGAAAGAGGATAAAACCATAACAATAAAAAGTGCGGATAAAGGTGGTAATCTAGTAATACAGAACACAAGAGATTATGTCATAGAGATTAAGAGACAACTATCTGCTCAATCATGTTATTTAAAACTGAATGAAAATCCAACAGACTATATACAGGGGAAACTTCAAACCCTATTGAGCAAGTGGAAATGTGAGAACATCATAAGCCAAGATTAGACCAACTTTCTGTATGTACCATATCCTACTATGCCAACATTCTACACAGTACCAAAGATTCACAAAAACAGAATACCAACCCCAGGAAGACCAATTGTGTCAGGGATTGGTTCATTGTTGGAACCAATGGGGGAATTTCTGGATCATTTCCTAAACCCTCTTGTAAGTGATCATCCCTCACACATCCGTGACACCAAAGATTTTCTAAATAGAATAAATGCTCTACCTTGGCAGGGGGATTTTCTATTGGTTACACTTGATGTTGAGGGACTTTATACCTGTATAAGACACAATGATGGGATTGAGGAGGTGAATAGGTGCCTGCAGAAGAGGTCAGTGAGCCTGACCAAGCATAGTTTAATGCTTTTGGAACTGTTGGAATTTGCTTTAACACACAATGCATTCATGTTTGATCAGGCCTACTACCTCCAAACGCAAGGCACCTCAATGGGAGCTAAGTTTGCTCCGTCGTATGCCAACCTGTTCTTAAACTGCTGGGAGACTGATTGTGCATGGGCCCACAAGTATCATCAATATCAAGAACATATACACTTGTGGGTGCGCTTTATAGATGATGTGTTCATCATATGGCAAGGTGAAAGTGATCTCTTACTTGAATACATTACACTACTCAACGACAATGTAATGAACATCAAACTAACCTGTGAGTGGAGTGATAAGACCTTAACCTTCCTAGATGTACAACTTTACATTAACAATATGGTCCTCCAGAGCAAACTATATCGTAAGCCCACTTCCACTAATTCGGTCTTACTGTATGAAAGCGACCATCCGAGGGCACTAAAAAATAGCATTCCATATGGAGAATTCCTGAGGGCTCGGAGGAATTGCTCAGAAGAATGGACATTTGCAGAAGAGGCCCTCAACATCAGAAAACGGTTCTCCCAGAGAGGTTATCCACCACACATTGTCAATATTAGTAGATCAAAGGCACGAGCCACCCCTAGAGATACATTGCTCTTACCTAAAGTACAGGACACAAAACAAAATCAGATCTGTAGATTCATTACCACCTTCTCCAATAAGAGCCAGTTGCTAAGAAAGTCCTTGTCCAAGCACTGGCATCTCTTAAGAGATGATAAAGATTTGAGTGAACATATCACTTTGACTCCCGCGTTAACGTTCCGCAAAGGCCCAAGTCTCAAGACAATTTTGAGCCCGAGCCATTATTCAAGTACCACAACAACTTGGTTGGTCCCAGCAATTGGTTTTTTCACTTGCACTAAGTGTAATGTATGTAAATACGGAATGAACCGGTGTAAGGAACTAATAAACCACTTCGACAAAAGCACCTTTCGAATACAACAACATATTAACTGTGGCACGCCCTATGTTATTTACCTACTGGAGTGCCCTTGTGGGAAACGATACATTGGGAGTACGGTGCGCCCATTGAGAGAGAGAATTCAGGAGCATGCTCGAGCAATCACCAATGTGGATCCAAGATATCCCATTGCGATGCATTTCAATGAGGTCCATTTCAACTTCAACCACCTTTTGAAATTTACAGGCCTAGTAGCTGTTCCAGAACACCCTAGAGGAGGCAACAGGGATCTGTTGTTGAGACAAATGGAATCTAAGTTGATTCTAAAGTTTTGAACAAGAGAACCCACAGGCCTTAACAAAGACCATGAGATGCACTATTTTGTAGGTACTTGATTCTAGAGATGAGGCACTGATCCGATGGGTCAATCAGGTTGTGAGCATAACATCATCACTCTGATGGCAAGTATGACATCATTACTTTGATGGTGGGAGGCATATCCAGTTTATCCAAGGTATATTTAGCCCTAAAATACAACAATCAATAATACATAATATGAAAAACCACAGCTCTCCTTGAGATACGGTGAGGCATGATACTAGAGGAGAATACAGGATCATTCTCCTCCCTCACGGAATTAATTAACAATAATATAGAAACATAGAGGGATAATAATCCAGGGTACAACAATAAGTAATACATCATTGGATATTAAGAACCTAATGAATGCATTGATAGTAAACTCAACACGAACTGAGTACATTTGAGGACATCCCCGTGTGTAGGCTAGTCATACCGAATGGGTATAATACATTAGTACTGTGGGGTTGATACATAAACAACATGATAAGTAAGGATCTGTATCATGTCTAGATAGAAGATTTTAAAAATACTAAAGGTGAAACTGGTATTTTGAATTACTTTAATAGCGAAAGCTAATAGATATGGATGTTTGAAACAATTGATGAGTTGTGTTTTCAGGGAATACGATTTGAATTATACCACTCATTAACGGTTATAACCGTACTGGGAGGGAGCAATGGAGCGCTGGTAAAGGAAGTAAAAGTGATACTGTGACCAATGGGGTTAAAGGTAATTGACTTGGATGTTTTAAACATTTGTCATCATGTGCTGAGTTGTGCTTTCAGGGAGTATGATGTGGGGCTTCTTTCAAACAGGAACAGCATTGCCAAACAACACAGTTATATGTATAATGCAACTGATCCTGGGCAAGGAGGTTTCAATTGGAGTCTGTTTCCATAAAGAATAACAATACTAGACAAACATGAACATGTACATAATACAGTTGGTGAAGGGCATGGTGGGATGAATTATATTGTCTTCCAAAGCTAACAACAAATGTTCATGTTTGGACTATGGGGGAGTGACGGAGCCCTGTCTATAAAGAACAAATAACATTATGTTACACCAGGCAACTCGTATAGTGTGCCGCTAGCAAGATTGGCATGTCATGGATTTTTTTAAGTAGTGCCAGATAATGTAAACAGTCACATAGTATAACTGGTCCTAGGTTCATATGTGTGGTTTGGAGTCTCCCTTTAAAAGGTGTAGTAATACTAGACAATATTAATATGTATAGAATCAAGCTGATCCTGGGCATGGAGGCATGGTCTTCAGTGCCTATATACACCATCTATGAATGGCTATAATTGCACCAGGAGAGAGCGCTGGAGCTCTGGTAAAAGAAGTAAAAGTGACATTATGATCTATAGGGCTATTTGTGCTCTGTACTGTTGATTAGATTGGTATCTGGACGGGCAGAAAGGAGTCTACATTAGTGACAAATGGCCATGCATGTCCTGGCAAAATAGTAAAACAAACCAGACGTTCGAATCTGTATTGTGAAGGTCTCATATAATCATGAGGCGATCACTACTGACAATAGCATTTTTATACTTGAGGCCATAGGCTATTTAATTAACAACACAATAAGAGAATGATTGTAAACAGCTTTAATGGCAAGAGTACAGCATCATACTTGAGGTTGATTTTGCAAGCTAACTATGTAAACAAATGTCTGTGTGCATTAATCATCAAAAGAGGACTATAATCTGTCAAATGATCATTGTGGTTTTTTGAAACTGGAGATTTATTTAAAACGTAAGGTAGTAGGAGTAAAAGACATCCATGCGGAGTAAAAAAAGATTTCTGGGATGTTTATGCACTTAGTCATGAAAATGGATGTTGGAATTATTGGTACTAAACAGATGGACACGGTAAATATTACCAAGGTCCGTGATGATAATCACACTGAGGGAGCATGATATGGAGGATTTACGGCCGAAAAAATGATGCATAAACTACTTCTGCTAATGGAGATAAGGGGACTCTCACTGTGAACTGAAAGCTTTGAAATTGTTATAATATGGCTGACCCCGGGACATGGAATGCAAGGAATCTCTGCAATTGAAATGGAAAGAGGACAGCGTTCCAGTATTCAGTGCACTGTCGGGATGATGCAGCGCTGGAGACAGGACATGAAATATAACACAAGTAAGAGGAGTTATTGAGACCTAAAAGATGGGACATTGTAAATGAGAAACATGAAGGACATGTATTCTGAATAATTTTTAGTATTACAGCGGTAGATACATTCTAATGAGCAAGCAGTGATTTGAATGCAAAGTCGCACAGAATAGTGTCCCTTATCCTTGTAAATGCGCAGGGGGCATGTTCTGGTGGGACTAGCAAGAGAAAGGAGAGAAAATGGGGCTGTATAACTATGATGTAAGAGGACTACAACAATAGCACAGATGCTATCCCAGAATTCTGTGAATAGGAGTGAATGTTAACAAAATGGTGGTGCAGTCATGTGATATTCTGTAACAAATGACAGCAGGTGTGTGGGTATATGTATTGAAGTTTGTGCACTGACAAGGTTTTTCACTGCAACTGACGAAGAAGGCTACGCCTTTGAAACGCGTTTTGCACGGGTGTGCACATAGGGGAATAGGATGTGTGCAACTTTGGTTTGAATAAACCTCTTTTTTGAATTATAATTGCTTGGAGTGGAGACGTGCGTACTTGTCAACTTTGCCCCCTGTATCCAGTTTTTGAGGAGGTTGCTCCTCCTAGACAAGTGTGAACGCACCGGGCCGCAGCATGGCTCTGCCTGATATCTAGAGCGCGAAGATCTCTTCAGCAGTCTTTGTGTTTCCTGTCTTTCTGTCTTTGTTGTGCAGCTAATCCTTGCACAATTTCTTCTAGAGAAAATGGCAACAGCGGCTTCTCTACATAGGCCTGCAGCA
>JAWWEL010227401.1:0-11146 GCA_035582915.1 Necturus beyeri | reverse complement strand
GTCTCTGGATGTGGGTCTGTATTGGAGCCACTGTCCAAATTCGCGGATTTCTTTCTAAAATCTTTCATCCCCAACATGACATCATATGTCAAGGACAGTGCGGCCATTATCACTACGGTAGAAAATTTACCTTTTGATATAAATACAAACTTGTTAATGTGCATGGATATTCAATCCCTCTATACCAAAATTCCACAACAAGCCACACTAGAATGCGTAAAAGCCAAATTGACCAACCGCACTACCGATCTTTCGGTTCCAAATGAATTTATCGAATGGTGCATTGAATTTGCACTTACTAAGAATTATTTTCAGTGCGACGGAGAATTCTATAATCAAATTGAGGGCACGGCTATGGGGGCCACAATGGCCCCTTCTTTGGCTAATCTATACGTTGAGTCTTTTGAAGTCAGTACTATCTATGATGACAACAATCCCTACAAGACCAAAATCCACATGTGGAAACGATACATAGACGATATTTTCGTCATATGGCAGGGCACAAGAAAAGAAGCGGAAGAATTTCTTATCTGGCTTAATACAAAAAACATCCATCTTCAGTTCACAGGAGACATCCAAATGACAAAAATCAGTTTTTTAGATATTAACATCTATGCTGAAGAAGGAGTCCTAAAAACCACTATTTTAAGAAAAAGCACAGATAAGAATACGTTACTACATTACAAAAGTTTTCATCCCAAGTCCCTCAGGGATAATCTCCCTTACGGGCAGTATCTGAGGATAAAAAAGAACTGCACAGAAAAAGAGGAATTCTTAAAACATTCTGAAACCCTCACTCAGAGACTGCTTGAACGAGGATACCCAAAAGGACTCTTAAAAAAGGCCCAAAAAAGAGCCTTTTACAGCAATAGGACTGCCATTCTGGAAGGTAGAACAAAAAATGCATCAACAGAGAGGTTGACAGCAGTTTTTACTTTTTCAAATCTTACTTATCGAACCAAAAGAATTGTCAAGAAACATTGGCATGTCCTTAATGTAAGTCAAGGCCGTCCGATATCTACCTTGGAGTTCCCTCTCTTTGCCCTAAAGAAAGGGAAAAACATTAGGGATGAAGTTACAAGATCAGATGTCTTCAAAACCAAGAACAAAACCACCAGTCTTACCACTCTATGGGGCTTACCACCAGTCACAGGACACCACCCATGTGGCACCTGTGTCCTGTGCCCCCAGACAAAACGATCAGTAGAGGTCAACCTAGGAACCCTTGGCACTTACAAACAAAACGTTTTTAGTAATTGTAACTCTTCTATGGCTATTTATTTATTGACTTGCCCATGTAATCTCCACTACGTTGGAAAAACCAAGAGAAAGGTGAAGACAAGACTTTGTGAACATCGTAGCAGGATCTTCAATAAAGTGGCCAATGCCCCTTTGGTCGTGCATTTCTCTTCGCTGGGACATAATCAAGATGATTTTGAATGGACCATCCTTGAACTAATTGACCAGCCTCCAACTATGAGTGGACTGAGAACTCTTGCCAAACGTGAAAACAGTTGGATTTTTCGTTTAAACACACATAGAGTGGGTCTCAATGACTGTGTCGAGTGGAACACTTTGATCACATGACTTTTTACATGTTTCAATCATGATATGATTGGTACCAGCCGGCCTTCTGAAAAAAGTGGAATATGATTGAATATAGACATTTCATCTCTTTTTGGTCATTCCACAGTATAAGAATGTAACATGTTGTATTTGTTTACCATAGGATGTCCGGATCATATGTATTGTTAGTCTTATTCTGATACTATATGATTTGCATTTTGCCCTTTGGGATCACGAGAATGGAATAGGCTGTATTGCGGTTTGCCTGGGTCACTTATGTTAGAACATGAAACATATCCGGTCTAGGCACATACACACATGGGCGTGCGTTATGCTCTCCCTGAGCATTAACACATTCATTGGTCTCATATGAATAATACGGTTGTTATAAGCCTGCCATCTGAGAATAATGAAACATGATTGATCATAGGTTGAGTATAGGTACTGTAGAAGGCCTGGGTCACTCACGTTTAGAAGATGAACCACATCCGATCTAGGCACATACACTCACAGGTGTGCATCATGCTCTCCCTTAACATTTAGATATTCATTGGTCTCATGCAGGTTATACACACCTTTATTGTCAGTGCATACCCATACATTCTAGACTCTAGCTCCGTGCGCCACGATAACAGCATTAACACATTAATATATGTCGTAAGCCATTTTGGGTTGCACACTTTTTTTTACGTGTCTCAATAGTCCATAATATGGTTGCTATAAGCCTGCCATCTGAGATCAATGAAATAGGATCTATCTCACCAATTGGCACCATATGAATTCCATTTTGCACTAAAAAATGTAATACGTTGAATATATGAACTATAGAATGGCCCGATCATATGTATTGTACTTTGTCATTACATGATTTGCATTTTCATTATACCTCGTGGGACAACAAGGATGCAACATGTTTAGTATATGAATTAAAGAATGCCTGGGTCATTTTCATTCGAAGACGAGCCACTCCAAGCCTATATACATATGGGCGTGTTTTAGATTTGCTTCGCTCTCTACCTTAGGATCAATACATCGTCTTTAGTGCAGATTGCACACATATACCTATGGGCTTCCTCCCGCTCCTCTACAATAACACACTCAGGTTTCCTTCCTCCCCCATTTTTTGCCCGTATCTCGTATCGTGCACCACGAACACAGCATTAATATCATATGCTTTGTGCTTATGTAGGTTGCACTTTTTCATAGATATGGGCTCTACATTTTGCCACTCATCGGACATAGATTGTCTAATATCTCTCCCCGCTTCCCGCTGTTCCAATACTCCCGAAGCTTTTGCTAGCATAGTATAATTTTAATGATTGGCCTCCATGTGTATTTATATTTTTATACACATATCTGTTTTATTATTTTTTCAGCAAATACAATATCAGTGGTGGTTCCTTTTAGATGACGTTTTCCATCTTTTAGTGCTCCCCGTTTCAATACAGACATGTGTTCGTTTCTAACGGGTGGTGCGCGGTCTAGTCTCTGCTCGGACCGAACTTGCACACCACGCCCCCCTTTTTTCTTTTGCGTTCCACCACGTCACCCAGACGGTCGGACATGGTGTGAACAGCCATTTTCCGCAGCATGCTTAGCACGCCTCCCCGGATTGGATGATTCCATAAATAAAAGACTCCTCTGTTTACACGGCCGGTTTCTGAATCCAGCATTCACGCACGGACCGCGGCTCCTCCACGTGGGAGCTGTTAACCTGAGTACTTCTTTGGAGCCTTAGGTCAGTACCCTTTATCAACTATTCTCTTTCCAGAGAACAGACATGCTAGTTTGTCACTACTTTTACTAATTTGATAACTCCCATAGGTAAATACAATTCCTTGATTCACCTACACTGTTTTCTCTTATATTTTTCTCTTATATTTTTCATAATAGTTTCATCATCAGGGTACTCCATGCAATAAATATAATAGACATTATATGATTTTACAGATCAGCCAGAGCTTCAAATCATGCATATTTGAACCATCCCTACAGAGGACTGGCCTTTTCATTCTGACAGGTATTTTTCTCCCTTGTTAATTTGTTCAGTTTTGTGGTAATAATAGATGTTCTTAGTGGACCACTTTTAGTTATATTCAACTGTTGGTCCCCTTTCCCTCTCTTTCAGTTGACTTGGATTCCAATAGTCTCCCAGCCCTGCCTTACCTCTCCTGGTCTCTTTTTGAAGAGAGTCCCAACTTGGTGAAGCTCTCCTCCTTCAGGATCTTGAGGTACATTCCACATATTTTTATGTGGAACTTCTTGTTGATGTTTGGGTAGCAGCACAGATTTATTCTGCATCCATTTTTCACATTACTCCCCTTTTTTTTTGTGATTCCCCTGTAGTTATGATCCGTCCATGATCAGGAAGACTAGAACATATCTATGACCAGAAGACAACAGTCTCCATTTGATTCAACAATCGAATCTCTCATTTTGTGTTCCTTTATTGTGTAAACCTCATTTATCTTCGTTGTTCCATGTTGTGTCCCTGATGAATTTCCGCACTCCGTAGGCACTGAATGAAACATGTTGGAATAATTGTTATGTACTTTATTATTATTATTTTTTGTCAAACAATCGCACTATGTATGGAATTTATTATTTTGTTAATGTTTTTGTTGTTAGTTTTTGTTTACACTTCTTTTTGGAAGAATTACACATCTAGTACTGTTTAGACCATTGCTATTCAGCACTTATGCATTTTTAGAGTCCCATAGCACGTTATGGCTACTCTCAATATCCTCTTTTTTTAGGAACCATAAAGATAAAAATAAAAGAATAATTTTAGTAAAAATCAGATAGCTATTTTTACTGTGTTTGGCTCTAGTATCTTCCCCCTTTTTTTTCTTTTTTCTTGTTCTTTTGGGCATGATTATTCTTTTTTACACAACTGTTATAAGTTTGCCCAGTATTTTGATCATGCCCCCCGTGTAAACTGGGTTTCTCCTTCATATTACACAATTGATACAACAGCTACCATAGTTGTGGAGTTGTCCCCCTTCCATCTTTTCCTCATTTTTTCATTATTTTACATTCTACCACAACACTTCTTTAAATAACTAGGAACTTTATAAACCAAACCTCAAAATATGGCAGATGAAAAGACCAAATCATATAGCGATGAATATCTGGAGGAACTTTTGTCCACAGCATGCACGTTAGGGGAGGAAGCTAGCACTCTCATCAACACTAACCCCAATGATTGGGATGAAATTGCCATTCTTAACAAAAAGCTAGTCAGAACAGAACTCCATGGGGCAGTTATGTTGGAGTATTTACGTAATAAAATTATCCCCTCTGGCCTCATAGTCAAAAATCAGCCACGCCTGTTCCTTGACGATCCGCGCTTCAAGGAGGGTTGGAGCTTCGTGGGGAACAAATGTGGCCGTGATTGGCTGATACTTATCATTGAAACTTCTAGAAGGATTTCCACAACTATCATGGAAGAATTGGAAGCTCGACAAGCTGAAATGGCAAAGGCAATAGACATCAACGATCTCACTATTAGACTCAACAAATTGAGCCAAGAGATGAAAACATTAAAAACCCAAATTACCAACGATAAGATCAAAAAATTAAAAAAAGATATTGCCAATTTCACTCACGAAAAGGCTTTCCCTTATGTCAGGGCAGATTATGATCCTTCATCTGATCCTACTATAACAAACACTGAGAACAATAGACGAGTACGATTCAGGGATAACTCCTACTCCAGCAGCAGTTCTGCGGGCTCTGATCCCCCAACAATTGAATATAGGGGACAGGGTAGAAGAAATAGAGGACGGTCTAGATCTCGACAATTTCGTGGAGGAAGAGGGCAATTTTCCCAAGGGAATCAGATGGGTCTATTTCCATTTCCACACAATGGTCCCTTCTTCCAACCATACTTTCCAGCTAATTTTCCGCCAAATTTTCCACCTAATTTCAACCCGTACCAATATGGACCTGGCCCGATGGGACCACCTCAGGGATTTCCATATAATGGCCCCCAAGGACCTATACACACAACTACCAATATGAATGTACAAAACCAAGGAACTCCAAGTGCCCCAGAAAGTGAACCAGTAGCAGGTCCCAGCAATGTGAATTTTTTAGGTCAGGCAGCGGGCACTCCGGCCCGCCCAATAACAACCCGGAGCATAACTGTCAGGGGAGCGAAAAAAACATCATAAATCTCTCATCACACATTTTAACTCTAGCAGAAACTACAGTATTAGAGAAGGGTCTTAGTTTTGTACATACTCAACAACACGATCCCTTACTATATCGCATTGAACTCAAAAAATTCACCCGAAAGCTAAAATTAAAAAGGTTCTTCGAGGACAACATTATGGAACAAAGGGAAGAAAACATCACAGGACTTAGAGTACCATCTACCTTTTGTCCACCGATCATATATCCCCAAATTGAGACCTTTGAAAATTTGGTACTCCGCGACTTGGAGAAAGAAGAGAAAAAGAAAACAAATGTATACAAAAACATGACTAAATCAGAAAAGTTGGCTCTGACCTCCCTTAACCAAAATTCCAGCATAGTGATCAAACAGGCGGATAAAGGGGGAGGCATTGTAATCCAAGATAAAACTGATTACAAACAAGAAGTCACCCGTCTCCTGGGAGACATTTGTAGTTACACGAAGGTCAACAAAAACCCGCGAGAGGATCTTTTTCTACAAATCACCTCTAAAATTGAAGAAGCATATGGAAACAAGTGGATTAGCAAACAGGAAAAAGATTTTCTCATAAATTCTGAAGCTCGAGACCCAGTCTTCTATGCCATTCCAAAAATCCACAAAAATCCTCAACATCCTCCAGGACGCCCGATCGTCTCTGGATGTGGATCTGTTTTGGAGCCACTGTCCAAATTCGCGGATTTCTTTCTAAAATCCTTCATCCCCAATATGACATCATATGTCAAGGACAGTGCGGCCATTATCACTACGGTAGAAAATTTACCTTTTGATACAAATACAAACTTGTTAATGTGCATGGATATTCAATCCCTCTACACCAAAATTCCACAACAGGCCACACTAGAATGCGTTAAAGCTAAATTGACCAATCGCACTACCGACCTTTCGGTTCCTAATGAATTCATCGAATGGTGCATAGAATTTGCACTCACTAAGAATTATTTTCAGTGTAACGGTGAATTCTATAACCAAATTGAGGGCACGGCCATGGGGGCCACAATGGCCCCTTCTTTGGCTAATTTATACGTTGAGTCCTTTGAAATCAATACCATCTATGATGATAACAATCCCTACAAGACAAAAATCCATATGTGGAAACGATACATAGACGATATTTTCGTCATATGGCAGGGCTCAAGAAAAGAAGCGGAAGAATTTCTTATCTGGCTTAACACAAAAAACATTCACCTTCAGTTCACAGGAGACATTCAAACGACATAAATCAGTTTTTTAGTTATTAACATCTATGCTGAAGAAGGAGTCCTCAAAACCACCATTTTTAGAAAAAGTACAGATAGGAACACCCTATTACATTACAAAAGCTTTCATCCAAAGTCCCTCAGGGATAATCTCCCCTACGGGCAGTATCTGAGGATAAAGAAGAACTGCACAGAAAAAGAAGAATTTTTAAAACATTCTGAAACCCTCACCCAGAGACTGCTCGAACGAGGATACCCCAAAGGACTCCTTAAAAAGGCCCAAAAGAGAGCCTTTTACAACAACAGGACTGCCATTCTGGAAGGTAGACCTAAAAATGCATCAACAGAGAGGTTGACAGCAGTTTTCACTTTCTCAAATCTTACTTATCGAACCAAAAGAATCGTCAAAAAACATTGGCATGTTCTGAATGTAAGCCAAGGCCGCCCGAGATCTACCTTGGAGTTCCCTCTCTTTGCCCTGAAGAAAGGGAAAAACATTAGGGATGAAGTAACTAGATCAGATGTCTTTAAAACCAAGAACAAAACCACCAGTCTTACCACTTTATGGGGCCTTCCACCAGTCACAGGACACCACCCATGTGGCATTTGCGTCCTATGCCCACAGACAAAACGATCAGTAGAGGTCAACTTAGGAATCCTTGGCACTTACAAACAAAAAGATTTTAGCAATTGTAATTCTTCAATGGCCATTTACTTATTGACTTGTCCATGTAATCTCCATTATGTTGGGAAAACCAAGAGAAAAGTGAAGACAAGACTTTGTGAACATCGCAGCAGGATCTTCAACAAAGTGGCCAATGCCCCTTTGGTCGCGCATTTCTCTCTACTGGGACATAACCAAGATGATTTCAAATGGACCATCCTTGAACTGATTGACCAGCCTCCAACTACGAGTGGACTAAGAACTCTTGCCAAACGTGAAAATAGCTGGATTTTCCGTTTGAACACACATAGAGTGGGTCTCAATGACTGTGTTGAGTGGAACACTTTGATCACATGACTTTCTTATTTTTTAATCATGACAAGATCGGCATAAACTGGCCTTTCCAAAAAGTGCAACATGATTGAATATAGACATTTTACCTCCTCCATGTCATTGTTGACCATAAGAATGTAACATGTTGTTTTTGTATACCACGAGATGTTAGTCAACTAATTTGACACTTTATGTTTTGCTCCCGGCCTCCCAGGAACAAAAAAATTGAAATAGGCTTTATTGCGGTATGCCTGGGTCATGTACATCATGCTCTCTCTGAACATTAACATATTTATTGGCCCATTAAGGCCTTATATACAAACATCATGGTCATAATTGCCACGAATATAGTACTATCACATCAACACATGTCTAGAGCCTATGTGGATAGTACTTCTTTCATATATTCCCACAACCAACTATATGGCTGCTCTTAATGAATAATGATTGACCATAGGTTGAGTTTTATGTATTGTTGAAGACCTGGGTCACTCTAGAGGATGAAGACTCTCTCTGAGCATTAATATACTCATTGGCCTTAGATATATTCATTATGACCATTATTGAATATAGCACTATCACACTTGTCTAGAGCCTCTGTGGATAGTACATCGTCCATGTGTTTCCACAATCCATAACACGGTTGTTACTAGGCTGCTCTCTTAGAATAATGATGATTGACCACAGGTTGAATATATGCACTGTGGAAGGCCTGAGTCATTCCAGAGGATGAAGACACATACACCTACATCTAAATATTCATTGTTCCCATACTGGTTACATATGCATATCTTTATTATTCTGTGCATATCCATATATACATGACTCCAGTATCGTGCACTCTAAACACAGCATATGTCTTAAAGCCATTTTTGGTGGCCCAGTGTTTATATATCTCAACAATCCACAATATGGTTATTAATAACCTGCAATCTGAGATTAATGTAACATGATCTTATGAATTCCACTCTGTACCATGTAATGTGTTGAACATATGTACAATAGAATGCCCCTATTATATGTTTTATACTTCAACATCACATGAATTGTATCTTCAATATACATTTTGGGTCAACATGGATACTACATGCTCAACACAAGCCTATATGCATGTGGGCATATTCCTTGCGTTGTTTTCCTTATGGATTTATGCAGTACCCGTACTACAGGTTGCATACATATACCCTTGGGCTCCCTCCCTCTTTTCGCCACTTCATTCATAGCGAGCGAAGTCCCCTCCCCCCGTATCTCATATGATACATCGCGAAGACAGCATCATTAATATATGCCTTGCTCTCCGCTGACATTACTTTTTTACTATATTTTTGCCACCTATCATAGATTGTCTGATTCCCTGATCGCCATAACCGTTCGCTTTCCAAGCGCTCCTGGAGCATTTTTAACACAGTTTTTAATATAGTAATATCCTCACGATTGCCCTCCATGTGTATTTCTATACACATTTCCATACACGTATTAGTCTTCCCCTAAAAAATGATTAACCTGAGTGGTTAATATTCCCCGTTTTAACATAGACACGTCTTTTCTTAGAGATGGTGCGCGGTCTAGTCTTTGTATGCATTCCACCACGTCACCCACTTGGGTAGACGTGGTGTAAATTGCCATCTTTTGCAGCATGCTCTGCGCGCCTCCTCCGTTCAGAGGTGGTGCGCGGTCTAGTCTTTGTACGGACCACTTTTGAAACCACGCCCCCTCCCTTTTGCGTTCCACCACGTCACCCACTGGGTAGAGGTGGTGTAAACCGCCATCTTTTGCAGCATGCTCAGCACGCCTCCTCCGATTGGATGCCACGATTAATAAATAGTTCTTCCTTTTTTAGAGCTGGTTTCTGAATCCAGCAAACACGCACAGATCGCGGCTCCACCACGCGGGAGCTGCCAACCTGAGGACTTATTTGGAGCCTTAGGTCAGTACCTTTAATCTACTATTCTCCTCTTTTTGAGAATTGACATGCCATTCTGGCCCTATTTTTACCATTTTGATTAATATTAGAGGTATATTCTTTTACTTGCCCCCTCTCCTTGATTTCCATGCAAAATATAACAGATACTATATGATTTTGCAGATAAGCCAGAGTTTCAAATCATGTATATTTGAACCACCCCCACAGAGGACTGGCCTTTTCAGACTGGCAGGTATATATATAATTATTTTTCCATCGAGTGTTGTGGTAACAATAGATGTTTTTAGTGGACCACAAACATTCAATTGTTGGCCCCCCCCTTTTTTTCCCTTTCTTTCAGTTGACTCGGATTCCAATAGTCTCCCAGCCCTGTCTTACCTCTCCTGGTCTCCTTTTGAAGAGAGTCCCAACTTGGTGAAGCTCTTCCTTCTTCAGGATTTTGAGGTACATTCCACATATATTTTTATGTGAGTCTTCATGTTGATGTTAAGATAGCAGTATAGATTCATTCTGCATTCTCACATCCCCCCTTTTTTTCGTGATTTCCTTTTAGTTTTGATCAGGAAGACCAGAACACATTTATAACCAGAAGACCACGGTCTCCATTTGATTCTACAATTGAATCTCACATCTGGTGTTTCTTTATTGTGTAAACTTCATTTCTGTTATTTTCGCTGTTCCATGTTATGTCCCTGATGAATTTCAGCACTCCGTAGGCACTGAATGAAACATGTTGGATTAATTGTTATGTACTTTATGATTATTTTTTGTCAAACAATTGCACTATATATGGTTTTTGTTGTTAGTTTTTTGTTTACACTCCTTTTTTGAAACATTACACATTGAGTACTGTTTAGACTATTGCTATCCAGCACTCATGCATTCTTAGAGTTCCATGGCATGTTATGGCTACTCTCAACCTACAGATAAAAATAAAAAGAATTATTTTATTCAAAATCCAGATAGCTAATTCTTTCTGTGTTTTGCTCTAGAGTCTTCCTCCCCCCTGTCTTTTTCTTTTTCTTGTTCCTTTGGGCATGATTATTCTTTTTTACACAACTGTCATAAGTTTGCCCAGTATTTTGATCATGCCCCCCGTGTAAACTGGGTTTCTCCTTCATATTACAAAATTAATACAACAGCTACCATAGTTGTGGAGTTGTCCCCCTTTCAATTTTTCTTCATTTTTTATTATTTTACATTCTACCACAACACTTCTATAAATAATTAGGAACTATTTAAACCAAGCCTCAGAATATGGCAGA
>JAWWEL010227400.1:0-17614 GCA_035582915.1 Necturus beyeri | reverse complement strand
GGATGCTTGTGACCGTGGGGTTGGGGCAGTGTTGTCTCAGCTAGACGATCAGGGACAAGAGCGTCCGGTGGCCTTCATCAGCAGACGCTTCGTGACCAGAGAACTCAATTGGGCAACCATTGAGAAGGAAGCGTTTGCGATTGTCTGGGCATTGCGAAAGTTCAGACCATACTTGTATGGGACGGCTTTCACAATCCAGACAGACCACAAGCCTCTCCTTTGGCTGCAACGCATGCAAGGAGAGAACCCAAAATTGCTCAGGTGGTCCATTACCCTTCAAGGGATGGACTTCACCATTCAGCACAGAGATGGTCTTAGGCACGGGAACGCGGATGGTTTGTCACGGATGGCTTACAGTCAAGAGCCTCCAGATCTGTCAGGCGATGACAGGATCTGATGGGTCTTTGACTTGTGAGGGAGGTGTGTGACGTGGACTTTTCCACACCGTCGCTCCTTGCACTCTCTTCCTGACTCGAGAGCCCTTTTTTGGCCCTTGGAGCACTTTACAGCACGATGCCAGGCACAGAAATCTCACTGTGCTTGGATCGGTTGCTGGAGGTGGCACGGTATTGTCTCATTCGACACAGAGTCAAATGTCCCTAGGTTGGCGGCGGCGCAAAAGCTTGCCCCATAGCCCAGTGGCTAGCGCTCTGGGTTCTAGACCACTTGGTTTCTGACTTGACTTGGTGGCAGCGGATCGAGTCCGTCTGCGGGATCATGCCATTTTACATGAGTCCCGCCGACGCGGGCATACTGTACCCAGTATGGCCCGGAGTGTAGTATTTTTATACTGGAGTTCATTTCAGATACCAATGGCTGGAGGGTCGTGACAGTGTGTGTGTGTGTATGGGTCATGTGCGTGTAGCGCCAAGAAGTGGGTGAGTTAGCAAGTGTGCAGAGAGGATGGTGTCTTGTACTTGGTACAGGGGAGTCATCGTTGCCCGGCCTGTCCCTAGGCGTAGGGGCATGCAGCTTCCATTTTGTGAGGTCGCAGGTGCCAGGTCACCATTTCAGGATATTCCAGAAGCAGTTTAATTACATCAGCAGATGGCCGGTGGCCACCTCAGAGTGTAAACAGTAGAGCAATTCACCTTTTGTCATGGAGGTCCATTCATAGTCTGGGAGGAGGCTAGGGTGTGGACGACAGAAGATGACACTTCCATTATCAGATCTGCATTTGTCTTGTGCGAGCAGAGCAGCAAATGGGCTGATCAGCATGGGAGCCATTTGCAGGGCAGACCCCGTGTCTGCAGAGCTCCGTTTCTAAAGAAGTAGCATATGGGCGCTAAGTGAGGGCACATCTTTCTTTTGAACTGGCGAGCGGAAGGATGGCGACAGGCTGTCTGCCATTGACACACATGAGAGCAAATCCCTATATCTGGGGTACCCCAACTCCATGGGGTTGGATTTGTTTTGGAGGGGCAGCCTACACATAGCTGTAGTGCTGTTCTGGGAACTTATCACGGGGGAGTTAAAGGACAAGTTGAAATGTTCAAAGTGTGTTTCAGGCATGCTGTGGGACAGTAAAAGAAACACTTTTCTAATGTACTTCTTTTAAAAATTCTTACCTCCTACGAAGATACAGGGCTCCGTTCCAGCCCTACTGGCAGCCTCTTTTCTGTGTGTTGAAATTCAGATAAATTACCCTTGGTGCCCTGCGCGACCTCTGAAACCGCGGCTAAAATCAATCCCAAGCACCTGTGCGCTGGTGCCGGGCTTTCAATGCAGTGTTAATTTCAGCTCCCCGGCCTGCCCTGTAAGCGCGCGCACATCTGAAAATCCTAGCCGCACTATGAAAACAAATGCACAGCTGAGGCGCGTTCACTTTTCCATCCCGAGCCATCCTGACTGCATCTACCAGTGCCCTCCACGGCTAATCCATCAACACTTCTCCAGGTAAGCAATCGAAAACAGGCTGACTGCCTGTTTGCGTGGAAAAAAATGAAAGCTTTCATTTATTTATAATGTCAGTGTGTAATGCTAAAAATCGTTTATTCATGTAAACTTTTTGCCATGTGTAATGCAGATCACTTGCCCTGTTCCCAAACATTTCTGCACCCACCTCCCCTGGCCCCTCCACCCAGCCAGCAGCAGGCGCACAACCTCTCGTGCTAGGCACCAGCTCCGTGCACATTTGCATCTGTTTTCACTTTTACTCCACAATGCAGAATTCCTTTGTGCCAGCATTCATCTGGCAAGCCCCCACCTCTCCACCCATCTCCACGCACTTGTTTACAGCTTACACGTGGGTGCAGGCTGGCTATTTCAGCCATCCACTCACTGGATATCGAGCTCCTGATTTCCATCTCCGTGCCTGCCCATCATCTGCTCCCCTCCTGGTGTGCACTCCCACTTCTCCTGGCCCCTCCACCCACCCCGCAGTAGGCGCACAACCTCTTGTGCTAGGCACTAGCTCTGTGTACTCCTTTTTTATTTTTTTCTCAATCGGTTTTTACCTTTCTCCCCTTTTATCCGGGATGCTGAATTCATTTCTGTCCACATCCATCTGGCAAATACACACCCCTCCACATCCCCCGACCTCTCTATATGCAAACACGATATTTCACCCTCCCACTGCCTGCCTTTGCCCAGCAATCTTCCGTCCTCAATTGCCAGCACCTACTTCCATACTTGTATGCGTGCCTCCTCCTCTGGCCCCTCCACCCACCCCGCAGCTGGCCTGCTTCTTGGCTGCTAGGCACTATATTGCTTACATACTTCGCGCCATTCGCTACTATTCCAGGGCACGCTACTGGAGGCCACATTTCAATGCCCAACACATTTTTCTCTTAGCCTCCCACCCCGTCATCCCCCAACCCCGGATGCCCACCTCTTTCCCCACCGCCACCACCCCCTCCATCTGTGAGGCCTAATAAACCCGACCCCATCATCACCCCTTCCCTTCAATCCTACTCCATCAAACCCCCTTCAAGGCCAGCAGCACATACCCCTCCTTATGTGCGCACCCCTCTCCCCTCTCCTCCTGCAGCCAGCGCCGCTGCAGGACTTCTATGCGCTATAATTCCCTGACATGCTATGCGCTGCATTTCCAGCGTGAGCATGAGCTATCTCTATGGGCAAATTTACACCTCCCCCCAACACCAATCCGTTTGCATGTTGCCTGATCTACCCCCCATTACCATCAACCACAAACATCCACATATGCGCGCCCACCTCCTGTGGCCCTTCCACCAACTCTGCATCCAGCGCCTACGCAGACATTCAACACTGTGTGCTCCTGGTCAGCCAGCACCTCCATCATTTATTGAGCGTGCACACATCGGGCCACGGCTGCCCACGCACAGCCAGTGCCACAGCTGCCCTGAGGTGCCCCAACCCAGGATGGCACAGCTGTGTGCCCTGTGCCTGCCCCCCATCCCTGTGCCGTAATATGACTCTCCATCCCCAGTGCCATCATTCTGTTACACTACTCTTCCTCCATCCACCACCCCCAGGCACACTGCCACACATGAGGGCCACCAGCCACCCATGCCCCACCATCCACCCAGCGCCATTCTGGGCACTTTAGGCGCCGTCTCCCTCCCACAGCTCAGGCCTCTATCCATGTTATTTATAAACACGCGCACACATTGGGCCATGAAACCCTGCACACAGCCAGTGCCACAGCAGCCCTGAGGTTCCCAAATCCAGGATGGCACACCTGTGTGCCCTGGGTCTGCCCCCATTCCTGTGCTGTAATGTGACTCTCCACCCCCAGTGCCACCATTCTGCTATACTACTCTTCCTCCATCCACCGCCCCCAGGCACGCTGCCACACATTGGTGCCACCAGTCACCCATGCCCCACCGCCCATGCAGCACCAAGTGCCATTCGACCAATGTGCCATGGCCAAGAATACCACTCGAGGCACTGTTCTACTTTGCATGGCCATAACCAAGACCACACGTGGTGCCCCATGATGCATTTGGCAAAACATGTGCAACGTGCTGTTCGGGTATCAGCAGACCCGTTTATCACTAATTTTATAGTCTCTTTACTCCCAAAGCACACTCCCCACCTCTGCCTCATAATATTTTGGCTGCCCATGCTATAACCCCTGTAATGTCATCTTACAATGGGCTAATCCTTCTTCCTCCACATCCATTTGTCCTAACAATGCGCCAAAAATGTATGCATACAATCAACTTCGAACTAATGTATACATATGATATTTCTATTTTACAGTGTAGACAACTTGTGGTATTGGCCTTTGATTCAGTGCCCTCCCACACTTTGGACTGTCGTATTCTGTTTTCCGTGGGTAAGATTTATTAACCTCTGCAAACAGGCTATCAACTTCCATTCAATGCGCATGTGCACAGTTCTACCATAAACTATCTGCCACCTAATACCTCTCTTGTTTCCCCTTTTCCATTTTTTGAACAGCAATGTCATGTGTGCTTGCACTTTATTCTGGAGATTGCAATGTGACATATTATCTTGATTCAGTTTCAACTAGTAATCCAATTGTATTCTCAAACCCTGTGCATGCAGGAGCCTTGAAAACAACGTTTTAGTACTTTGCATTCTTTTCCAGTTTCTTTTCTTTTCAAGTAAGTTTTTTTTATCCCACTTACATTGAATGCCTCATGCATAATGCAGAAAGCCACAGGTTGCTCAGGTGGCCCGCCCTGCCTAATCAGCATTTCTCTCACTCCCATCAGAGTTTGAAGGACTTCCAATCTCCCCCAGCATTTAGTTGCTAGGGCAATGCCCTAGGCTTTGCTTGAGAGCATTTTCACACTAGAAAACTCCCCATGAGGTAGTTCACCTTCTGTAAGGAAACCAATTATAGTCTAGTCCTTTTCTCTCACAAGAAAATGTTTTGCTAAGTTTTTTAATCTATCTTCTTATTGGCATTTTAATCAATAAACAATTTGCATTTACGGCTCCAAACCACCAATTCAAATAAGAATTGGACGCCCTATGGTAACATTGATTGTACAGAGATTATGCCCAAGGATTTGTATCCTCATTTATAAGCGACTTTTGCTGTGCTTGTTTAGAAAGCAAAAACATGTTTCTCGACTAAGATACATGAGAATGTTTACTATGATTTCTCCATTTGTAAAAAAACCCATTTCATATGCTTTTTAAACACGCATATGATGTCCATGTAGTCGTATTAATACAGTTTTCAATGAAAGATTAATGATCAATGATTGGTGAACATACTCACATTTGTATATACAGACTAATATTAGCTAACCATCTTATTGAGGTGGTTGAGTCCTGATTGTTCCATTCACAACTACTGCAATATACATATATAAGTACCAGCACTGAGAAATGGAGACATACACACTCAGGGCCTGATTCACAAAGATATGTTCCCATTCACTTCAATGGGAGACGCTCCCATTCACTTCAATGGGAGACGCTCCCATTCACTTCAATGGGAGACGCTCCCATTCACTTCAATGGGAGCTGCTCCCATTCACTTCAATGGGAGCATCTCTTAGTGAATCAGGCCCTCAATGATCATGGAATCTTCAAATGATCTCATATATTCCAGCTTGACATGCACTTCACATTATATGATCTCTGTATTTCCTCTAAACTGAAATGTACACATTTAAAAAAAAATGTCATGTGGTGTGTCTGATACGAAAGTACAGTGCAACTAATAGGCACATCAACTATAAGTTTCAATTTCTGGCTGTATTTTAAAGGTGACAATCACATTTTCTTTGCATGTTGTAAAAGTGGGCGATGTCTGGATTCTATGTATTTTTTTTTTCACAAGAAATTTTTATTGGTTTTCGTGAACAAATACAAGTAGAAGAAAAAGAGAAACAATCACGGGAGAAGGCCGCCTCTGCGGTCCTCCCCCCCCACCCCCCCAGCGTAAAATGAACAATTCCCTCCCCCCTGCTCCGCAGGAACCACTGACAGGTTGTGGGATGTTGTGAAAGCACCATTTCTGGCTCGGTCAGGTGGGCGCTCCCTGGGGGTCCGCCACACACCAACCGTCTCTATTGTTCACAGACAGAAAGAGGCCATGGTGGCCGGTTTGCAGAAGTAGTCCGGGTTCTCCGCATATTTGTATAGAAAGGGGAACCATTCATCCCTGAAGTCCTTCTCAGAGTCATTGATCATGGCCGTCAGGAGCTCCATAGCCAGTAAGTCCCATACCTTGTGTAGCCATTCCCTCCTGGTGGAAGCGGCCATCGATTTCCAATTCCTGGCTAGGACCAATTTAGCCGCCAGGGGGAGCACCTGCACCATCCTGGGGAGCCTGCGTAGAGTAGAGTCCTCCGCGGGTACATGGAACAGGACCAACAACGGATCTAGTGCGTAGCCTTCCCCCGTAACATCCTTTATCCAGCTTAGGACCTCTGCCCAGTACCCAGCGATCACACTACAGCTCCACCACATATGGAAGTAGGTACCCACTTCCCCACATCCCCTGGGGCACACATCTGAGCTTTCGGGAAACATCCTCCGAATATGTTCCGGGGAATAGTGCCATTTGTGCAGGAGCTTGAAGCCAACTCCCACCTAGTACGTGGAAACCATGCCTCTGTGAATGTCCCTGTGTATCCTATCCCAAAGCGCCTTAGGGAGAACCCGACCCAGGTCCCTCTCCCACGCCTGCCTGTGTGGGGCAATGCAATCAGGGTCAGGGGAGGTAATGCATTTGTATAACCTTGAAATGAGACCTTTCCTCCCATCATCCCCTCCCACCACCAGCTCAAATGGCGTGAGCTCCCTGGCCACCTTAGCTCGGATACTCGTACTATTCATTATCCCCTTCATCCTCAAGTACTGCATAGTCCCAATCCTATCTGCCCTATCCAATTCCCCGTTTATCCGTTCATGTTCCCTAAATACACTGCCTTAAAAAAACTGGCCAACCTTCTCCACCCCCAGGTCGATCCACCTCTGGAATTTAGTTGGGTCATCATCGAAGAACGGGAAGGGAGGGCCCCACACTGGACTCAGGGGGGAAGGCCAGGTAGACAACGATCAAGTGGATCAACCCGGATGCCACAACTCCCAGATGACCCCCAGCACCGGGTGGTTCTTCATTCCCTTTGGGAGCTCCTTCCCAACAGCCCACAGGAGATCCCTCCCTATATTTCCCCACCATGTAGTCTTCCAAACGGAGCCATTGTACCTCGGCTCTCGGGTGCAGGTGATCATACAGTACCTTCAACTGGGACGCCCGATAATATCCCTCAATGTCAGGAATCCCAAAGCTACCCTCCTCCTTGGTCCTATATAGTTCCCGTAGACTCACTCGTGCCTTCTTTGCCCCCCAAATGAAACTTGTTATCTTTCAAAACAGAGTTCAGGAAACCCTGCGGCAGTCTGCAGGGGAGCATGGTGAAGAGGAACAATCGCCGTGGTAAAACATTCATCTTCACCGCCACCATCCTCCCCAGCCACGAAACTGACAGCCTACCCCACCTGTACATATCCTTCCTCAGGGTCTCCAGAATCGGATCGTAATTACTACTACTGAGGGTCGTCAGGTCCGTGGGGATATGGACCCCCAAGTACTTTATCCTCCCTTCCCTTGCCAATCTTAAGCCCACCCCCAGGCTATCCAGGTCCCAGTTTTCTGGGTCCCCCACACAGGGAGGAGGTACGTTGTTGCATAGTTGACCCTAAAACCTGAGAGTTTGCCAAACACTTCCAGCTCCTTGACCACCACAGGGATGGACGAGCCTGTGTTGCGCAGATATAATAAAATGTCATCAGCGAAAAGTGAGTTTATATTGGACCGCCCCCACGGCCACTCCCTCTATCCCTACATTCCTCCTTATGGCGTTGGCAAGCGGTTCCATATTTAGGGCGAACAAGAGCGGAGACGGGGCATCCCTGCCGAGTTCCCCTTTCCAGTGGAAAGGGCTCCGAGGTCACCCCATTTACACTCACCCTTGCTGTGGGGGCCCTATACATTTCCTGTATCCATCGGAGGAATCCTGGGCCAAAGCCCATCTCCTTCAACGCTCCCCAGAGGAAAGGCCACGCCACACGGTCAAATGCTTTCTTGGCGTCTAATGACAAGATGGCGCTATCTCCCCCCTGTCCCTATGCAAATACCATCAGGTCCAGTGTCTTGCGGACGTTATCTGCTCCCTGCCTCCCCTTGATGAAACCAACCTGGTCAGCGTGGACTAGGGAGGGCAGATGCGCCTCCAGGCGTACCGCCAGTACCTTCGCAAGGATCTTCAAGTCCACGTTGAGGAGGGAGACGGGGCGGTAGTTCGCACAATCTGCCCCATTTCCCGATCCCTTGGGAATCGTGGAGACGATTGCCTCCAAAATTTCCCTCGGCAGGTGTTCGTCTCCCCGAATGGAGTTAAAAAGGGCCGCCTGGTGCGGCACCAGCACCCTCCTATACTTCTTATAAAAAGCCACCGTGAACCCATCGGGGCCTGGTGCCCTCCCCGACTGCATGCTCTTTATAGCTTCTATTATTTCATCCGGTGTGAGTGGGACCTCCAGCGTCTCGGAGGCGTCAACGGACAACCTCCTGAGGCCGGCGCTGCGTACGTAGTCAGCGATCACCATATCTTGGGCCGGCGGGTCGGCTGCGTAGAGGTGGGAGTAAAATCTGCCAAACATGTCCGCAATGTCCTTCCCCGTCACCACCCGCCTCCCCTCTTCATCATGTAATACCCCCACGGCCCTGTCCTCCCTCATCTGGCGCAAGCACGCCACCAACAGCTGGTCGGCCTTCTCCCCTTTCTCATAGAATTTCTGCTTCGTCAGCCGCAGTTGGTATTCCACTTTACCCACCAGAAGGGCCTTGAGCTCCCCACCAAGTGCCCTGAGCTTATCTGTGGTGGCGGGTTGAATCCCCTCCCTGAGTTGGGTTGCTTCCAGGTCAGCTAGCTCACCCCTGAGCTGCCTCTCCGTGCATTCTCTCTCTCTTCTGTTGGGCCCCTGCACGCATCAGGCATCCCCATATCGTTGCCTTTAATCCACCCCAAATCGCAACGGGTGAGACCCCATCCATCAAGTTTTCTTCAAAATAAAGCTGTACTTCCCTTGTCAAGGCCTCGCTCACCAACGGGTGTCGCAGCAAAGAGTCATTACACCTCCACTGTGAGTCCCTGGTTTCCCCATTACCCATTGCCAGTCTCACTCTTACCATAGCATGATCAGACCAGGAAACCTTGCCCATCACCGTATCCAGAACAACTCAGAGACCCTTCCTCTTCATCAAGAGTTAATCCAGTCGGGCATATGAGTCGTGCACACTAGAGTAAAATGAATAGGCCCTCACCCCGGGGTTGCCCTCCCTCCAAAGATCCACCAAATTCTCATCGGCTAACATATGTCCAAAGCTCGCTGAGGTCTTCTTCCTGGTCTCCGCCCAGGCCCTTCCAGTATCTCCCAATCGGTCCAGTACTTCATCGTATGCCATATTGAAGTCCCCACCCACCAGCAGGACCCCCTCCCGAAACTCCTCCAACCTCTCCAACACCTCCTGTAGAAACGTGATCTGATCTGTGTTAGGGCAGTAGACCGAAACTATGGTGTGTAGAGTCCCATGGCACCTCCCCTTTCACAAACAGATACCTTCCAGCGGGGTCCCTCTTAACCTCCCGCACAAGCAGAGAAGTGCCTCTTCCAACCACCATCCCCACTCCCCCTCTCTTGGTGGGTCCTGAGGCCCATAATGTCTGTGTGATACCTCCCCTCTTGAGAATGGGCTCCTCTCCCCTCCTGAGATGTCTCTCTTGGACCAAGAGTATGGATAAACCACATGCCTTGAATTCACGCCTCAAAAGGGATCTTTTAGTGGGGGAATTAAGACCCTTCACATTTAAGGTTCCAACCACCAGCTCCTTCTCCCTCATGGTGGCTCGTAGCATCTGTTCTCTCTCATTCCGGCCAAATCCCCTCAGGGCCCGTATCCCTCATCGCCACCAAGCGTAGTGATTCCCCAACCTGCCAGTGTGTAACGGTGCCTAACATGGAGCTAATCCTCCCCGCCCCCTTCCCCCCACTTCCCTAACCCTCACCCCAAAACAGAAGAGAAACAGAACAAACAACACTACACTGTCCCCAACGTACCTCATGGGCTATGCACCCATACCAGGGAACCAGAAAAGAACTGCCTCCCCCACCCCCGCCCCCCTGCCTTGCATTAGGGTCAACAGTGATGGCGTCCGCACCTCCCAAGCAGGCGTCCCCAGCATCAACTCGGGTGCGGACGCTTGGCCTATTGCTGCCCCCCACCTAAAGCAAAGAAGCATTAATAGCCTATCATCTCCCCGGCTGTATGGCAGATCAGTGTGAATCATCAGTTTGGCTCAGGCCGGATCTTCCCCAAGCAGTCACCTCTTACCGACCTACGTGACATCATCAGTAGCCTGCCAGTCCAGTCTCAATCTTCGCTCCCACCTCCATCTCCGGGTGGGGTGCCCCCCAGTCTCCGATATTTTCATTGCCCCTCGACCTTCTTCCTCCTGCCCTTCACTGACCAGCCAGGGCCCGGTCTCCCCCCGGCTCGGGGTTCCTCCTCCATCCCCTCCAGGGTCATGTTGGTGAGTTCTTCGGTGACCCTGGCGATTTCTTCCAAGTGTCTAAGAGAGTATCCTTGTCCCTGCCATTCAAAAACGATGGCAAAGGGGAAGCCCCACATGTAGCGTATCCCCTTGCTTCTTAGCCAATCCGTGACGGTCTTACATTCTCTCCTCCTATTCAACGTTAATGCTAAGGGGTCCTGAAAAACCTTCACCCTTGTTCCCCTGAAGTCCACACTGTCTGGATTTCTCATGTTCTCCACCACATGGGCTTTATCCTTAAAGTAATGAAATCTTGAGATTATTGGTCTCGGATTCCGTGCCCTGTCGGCCCCCCTGTGGACCCTGTCCAACGTCATCTCGGCTCCACCCTCATCAGCAAAGATAGTGTCGAGGAGCTCCTTTCGGTGTCCTGGGGGGTCTCCCCCTTTGCTTCCGGCACTGCTAGGAACCGGAGGTTGCACCTCCTCTCCCGTTTCTCCACATCGTCTATCTTTAACTCCATTTCCCTCCGCAATCTGGTTATTTCCTGGATCTCCTTGCCCATCGCCACACTCCGTGTGTCAACCGATGTCTGGTTAGCCTCTAAGGCCTCTACTCTCTCCTCCACCGTATCCAGGCGGTCGCGCAGTACCCCCATCTGCTCCAGCAAGTCGTCTTTCATGTCTTTGATCGCCGAGAGGAGGGTAGCATTCGCAGACAGGATGTCAGCCTTCGTGGCCGGTTCAGCCAGTGCCCCAGTTCCTTGGGATTGCATCGCCATCTCGCCCTGTCGTCCCTCAAGTGGTACCCTCCGGAAGGCAGTCAACTTCTCCCTCCAGCCTTTATCACGGGGGTCATCAGGGTCATGCCTGATCTTCCCCAGTTTTAGTGGCCTGGGGGCCTTCCCCAATGTTGTGGTCTATTCAAGGAGCCACCAGGGAGCCCAACACAGTATAGGCAGATCATCCTCCCCGCCCGGCTCCTTGGTCAACGGGCCCCCCTCAGGGAGTCTCTGGCGTCGCTCTGGAGATGCTGGGGGGTCGTCTTCTACTAGTAGCCAAGCCCACCTCTAGGGCTCCCCAGGGGTTGTCACTCCGGCTGCCCATGGGTGTCAATGTATCCCATCCCTTACTTCCCGCCAGTTCCAGAGCAGTCGGGAACCCGGCTCCCAGCGCCGGTCTGTGGATCCAGGCACAGGCACACCTCTGATGGACAGTGGGGTGCTTCAGCTGCCGGTCACTACGTCCCCGCTAACCCTGCAGGCACCCCCCTCCTCACCTCAATAGGGGGCCCAAAAGGTGCCAAACAGGGTCCCTCAGGGCCGGGTGGATTCAATATGGCTCTCAAGACAGTGGCCCCTTCAGGAAGTCCTTAGCACTGCTCCTACTGCACTGGGCAATTGCTCCCCACCAGGGCCCAGGCTCGCCCCCAGAGTTCCACAGGGGCAACGTCTCCGGGTCTCACAGGTTGCCGTATTGTTTATGAATCACTTCCTTCCCCGGGGGGGTCCGGTTCCCCACACCAGCATGCGGGGGATCACCCGCCACCCCCCTCAATAGCGTGGCCCGGATCGGCGCAGGGCACTCCCCCAATGTTGTGCGGGTGGCGGGGGGCTCCAAATGGTGGTTCTCACCCTGCTGCCTGGTCCCCGTCGGCCCCCTCCTTTCCTCTGCAGTCGGGTGCCGCTTCAGTTGTATCTCCGTTGGCGCTGGGTGCTCCTGGCCATACTCGAGGTTTATCAGGGGTTGAAACATGGCTTACATTTGATCCTTTTTTCTTTCTTCTTCTTTTGTTAATTTTAGGCCTTTTAAGATAAGCATGATCTCTATTGACAATGCCAGGGTCTGCAATGACAATATAGGGTTTCACTGACTTATTTGTAATGGTGTATGGCAACTCCAATTGTGGGAAGTTCCTTGATAAAAAATCATTAGTTATATCAGTTTGACATTGAACACTTTTAGTATTTTTAACTAATGGACATATTCCTGTTTCCTTTCTAAGTGGTCGGTTTACATCCACCAATGTTTCAGTTATTTGTGAAGGAGCCTGATAAAAAGAAGAAAAAAAAAATCTTTTTTAAACCATCTTAGAACTCTACATGTACAAATCTGGCAGTCTGTAAAGAAATGAACAAAATCTTCAATATTGATTTTTTGGAATATGATAATAGTATGACTAAAAGGTATACTACGAATATTTGAAAGTGCAAATTAAATAACAGACGGTGGTATTGTTAATAATAAATTGTCTTACCTTGTCTGTAGTTTCATTGAATACTGCTACTTCATCCATACAAGAAGAATAATTTACTTCTGATATCATGTCCTGGGAATGGAAATTAATATTATTGTCCAATAAAAATGAATATTTTAGTGATAAAAACACATAGATGTGCCCAATTTTCAGTTATACCATTTTTCGACTTACTAACATACTCACATCCTCATCAAAAATGAAAGTTGTTGTACGTTCCAAGCTTTCATCCAAATCTTCAAGATCCTACAAGAAAAATGTAGCAATTTTTTTTTAAATTAAAACATTGGCTTTAAAATAAAATATTATCATATTTAATTAAATGAAATTTGACATGGAAAATTAAGTAAGAATTATCAATTTGTAAATTATTAGAAAACATAACGACAACATAAACAATGTAGCATGAAATAGGCGAAAATAAGCGCGAAGGTATGCTGAAACTAGAATATATCATTGTCAGCTTCAAGGCGATAATAGATTTGAGTGTATCTTACACTGCAAGTCCGAGTCTTGTGAAACTGTTTTATTAATTTGAAAAGCTAGCACGGGTGGAGATACATAGAACTTTCATGTTTATACTTCCTAAATAGAGTGTGGGTTGTGCTTTTAAAATGTTATTTATATCATTAAGCAAGTGTAGCAAGGTAATTAATGTTAGTATTAATTCACAACTGGTGAGAATACATTTTTGCTCATGTCATACGTGCAATTGCTAATGCTGGTAGATGCTGATATGTGCAAGAATTTAAAACGAACATTGGTATAATATGTAGTGAAGAAATGGAAGACATTTTAAGAAGTGCTTTACATACCTCAACAAACGAAGTAGAAGGTGATGTGCACTGCGCTTCCACGTCTTGCATTGACCAGCACTGTTGATAGTTGATGTTAAAATTAACACAACAGCATAGATATTTTTTGCAGTGCTATTGAAAAAATACCCGTAATATCGGTTGAAACAAGAAATATCAATTGAAGCTATTTTTAGATGTCAATGCATTTTGACATGTGTAATTTTGTTCCCCTTAGTTATAACATTTCTAGCTAATATTGCACTTGAGGCAAGACATACTATGAACGCAATATCAGAGTTTGTGTTTTGACATTGAAATATGAGCTCACCTCGAAATTGCTAACAGCGGGATCTGAGGACTGTTGTCCTTCTTCCTGACTTGCTGCACTCTAAAATGATAGGATAAAGTGGTGTTTGACATACGTATAAATGCCATTTAGTAACAGCAATACAAGGCGTACTAAGAATGTCATGAACATAGGCAAGACATGCAGAATAGGGTTTTTTCCTTCGATTGCATTATTGAAAACCTCGAGTCACCATGTTATAACACATTCATAGCTAATATTGCATTTGAGTTGTGCACTCACCTCTAATTCGCTAACCGTAGGCTCTTCATTTTGTTCTTGTGCCTCCATGCTTGCTTCAACCTAAAAGGATAGTATACGTTGGCGTTTGATATCGGTTGTGAGGAGATTCAATGACACTCCTGCAATGATTACTATGAATGTCATACACAAAGCCAAGACATGCTTGTTCGGGGGTGAAGGTAGTTTGTAGTACGTAAATACTGCACATGAAATAAAACTTTGTTAGCTAAAATCGCTTTTATAATGGTAAATTAACCAAAGCATACCATATCACGACAGTAATGGCGGGTTATTTTTAAGTAACATTCACGTGCTACCTAACCTTTGAATGTCTAGGTGCGGAATCTTCTGAGAGTTGCTGAGTCTCCATACTTTGTTCACTCTAAATTGATGTGATAAGGTGGAGTTCCACATACATTAGAATCTGATACAATGACAGTAACAAATTGTATATTACTAATATCCTAAACAAAAGGCACGACATGCGGGAAAGTCGGGGATTTAGTCTTTTTAACTGTGTGAGAAAGTGCTGCAGTTGTACAATATTGTGTCACAAAATGAACATTACATAAACATTATAAAAATATATGAATTAAACTGTATGCCTCTCCATTGTAATCATAACACTTAAATTCTAGTTATGTTTATAACTGATTTTGAGTGACAATTGTGAAAAATTAATTTAACTTTTGTTTATGAACTGTAAATTTAAAAATTGAAAAGGTTTTATGCCAAGAAATTTCTGACGATCAAATAGCTTACCTCATGTGGTTGCACTAAGAAATCTGAACTTGAACCTTGACTAAAGACATTTGGCACTGCATGAGATTTGAGCTTACTATGGTACTTTGTGGTAGGACTATGCTCTGATTCTGGAGTTCTGTATTGCTGGGGGGTGAAATGGGCGCTACATAAACGGAACCTATTACCCCTTTTATCTGCAAATATCTCGTCCACCTTTGTGGATAATGCACTAGGAGCAATACCGATTTGTAAAAGCCAAGATTTAATTTCCTCTTTTGTTGAGGGGAATTTGTGCATGATAATGTGTTTCGGCTTCCCATTGGTGTTGTGCTTGCAACCTTTGGCCATACATTTCGGCATTCTTGGGTTACAAAATCCAATCTGAAATGATAGGGACAAATGTCAAAATTGAACAATATAAGGTAGATGAATGTATGCAATGTTGTCAACAATAATGACACCAACACAAAAGTTAAAAATAAAACCATGTGACTCAATATAAGGACCACAATGTTTTGTAAACGATGTTTCATAAGTTATCTTTTACAACATTAAAAGCAGTCATTGAAATTGGAGCAAATAAGGCCATGTAACTTCAAAGATAACTTGAGACATTTAAATGATATAATGGTCAATCTTGCATTTGTAGTTGGATGGATCACATTGAAATGTGACCAATGGTTTTGATTTATTGTAATATAGCAGAATGATTGTATGCTATCATAAGAAGATGTAGTGGTGTGGGTGATGGCCATGGTTTGGATGAAAAACGAAAGGATAGCATGCTTCCTGGCCATGGATGGATGAATGAAAATGTGGGCACTGGCAATGTGGTGTGGGCAGTGGGACAGAGGTGTGCCACTTGGGTCAGGGGAATCATTGTGGTGAATCAATGAACAGCTAGTGTGCGTTATACTGTGGATGTCTGGTACACAAGATGAATAAATGCATGAAAAATTACATTGTCGGGAAACGAAGTGCCTACAGTGGTGTGGTTGGTGCTGGCTGAATGGTGGGTGCGCGCACTTGTACTGGTGTGCATGCTGGCCATGGGGTTATATGAAAAGAGTTAATAGAAGGATTCAACTGCCTAATGGGCCGTTGAACTTTTTTTTTCTAACAACATTTGTGAAAGTGCTAGGAGTATCCAGGGGTGGGGCTGAGATTGGTTTCATTAGGTCAAAGAACAAATGCAGGGTATGTAAATGAAACACGTATTTTTTTTGGAAAGCCTAAATCGTTTCTAAGAAACCAAGAGCTGGGACTGTTTATCATTATTCAATCCTGCCTTGCTAAACAATGACAAATGCTAATTTGGTCATCAAAGACATTGACCGCTGATTAGTATTCTGAATGTGTAAATGACTTGAGCATCATGACAGAAGAACACATGCTGGCTGCAGGGTGGGTCTAGAGGGCAGGGAGGATGGGCTGGCACTCACATGTGTAGGTGTGGGGGGGTGGGCTGGATTGCAATACAATTGTTTCATGTGTAACATGAGAGGGGCCCTGCTTGTGAGAATTAAAGGGGCCTCTGGCATTCTAAATATCTGGGGCTGCTGAGACCTTTGTACATGACAAAGAGTTGCTGCCATGCGTAACATGCAGAAAATGCACATGGTAGGCTCTGGACATTTGCTAAACATAGTGCATATGTGGGGGAGCTTGGCACTGGCCCAGGGAGGATGGTGTGAGCTGGGAGGGCATACACAATCAACATGGCAATTTAGCACATGGCGACTTTCATCCAGCATGGGCAAAGTAGCGCCTACCAGCCCTGCATCAGCGCTGGATGCTGAGTGGGTGTAAAGGGAAAGGGATTGGCAATCATGTATATCCGTGAATGCTGACAGGGGGGTGGAGGAAATGCAGAACGGATGCTGGACATGGGCGGCTAAAATGATAGCTGAGAGAGCACCCAAAGTGCCAAGATTGGCGCTGGATGCTGGGTGGATGGTGAGGCATGGGTGGCTCGTGACGCACATGTGTGACGGTAGTCCTTGGGGCGGTGGATGGAGGAAGGGTATTGTAGCAGAATGGTGGTGCTGGGGCAGAGAGTCAGATTAGGGCACAGAGATGGGGCACAGGGCACACAGGTGTGCCATCCTGGCTTGGGGCATGTCAGGGCTGCTGTGAGACTGGCCCTGCGTGGTGAGCCGTGGCAGCCATGTGTGTGTGCACAATGAATAATGATGATGGAGGCGCTGGTTGGCCAGGGGGAAAGAGCGCCTAATGTCCGGGTTGGCGCTGGATGCTGAGTTGGTAGAAGGGCCATGGGAGGTGGCCGCACACATGTGGGTATTTGTGGTTGCTGGCAATGGGGGTAGATCGGGCAGGATGCAGATGGATTGGTGTTGGGATAGGTGTAAATGTGCCCATAAAGATATAGGCGGTGTGAACAGAGATGGGGCAACCGGAGTTGGGATCACAGGGATGCAGGAAAAAGTTTTTTCTATTAGAGCGAACAGATGTGGCCGCCAGACACAAGCCCCGTAGATGCTGCACATGTATACCTGGGAGAGGTGCACTGACCAGGGGAGGTGGGAGCGTGCACATGAGGGGCGTGGGTGCTAGCAGTGTGGGGGTAGAGCTGGCAGGATGCAGGTGGGGTGGAATGTACATATGGCCTTAGAGATGGCAGCTGTGGGGACCGAGGTGGTCCATACAGGGTTGGAGAATCACAGGATTGAAGGGAAGGGGTGATGATGGGGTCGGGTTTATTAGGCCTCACAGATGGAGGGGGTGGTGGCGGTGGGGAA
>JAWWEL010226289.1:0-11163 GCA_035582915.1 Necturus beyeri | reverse complement strand
AGTAAATCTTCAATGAATTGTTCGCTATAAGCAAACATATGGTCTTCTGTAATAGCTTGATCCGTCATTTTAACGAAAAAATGTCTCTTGTCTATATATAAAAAAAGGATAAAGAAGATAAATAAATATACTATGTACCTCGCAACCAGATAGCTGCTATGAGACAGTAGTAATAGATCCCTTGAACAGGGATCAGAGGTGCCCAGATAAGTTGGCCTGTATTCTGGGAGAATTTACAGTGATATCTTGTGAAACAGGCTGACTCTAGGGGTATTCCAATTTTTGAAATACTAAAAAAAGGGGGAGAAAGGGGACTAGGATTCTAAAGAAAATTATTGAAGCCTAGTCAATTAGGAGAGAATCTAGTGTCCAACAATATATATATATTTTATTGTATAAGGGTAGGTGTCCCCCAACAGCAAGGGACAAAAACAATCACAAATATACTGGTTTATAAATAGCTAAAACAGTATAGAAGTAAATCAATAAAATATCAATCAAAAAATAATATTGAAAGATAAAACCAATAAATAGAAACTGTAAAAGAAGGTAAAATAGCCACAAGTCCACACTGTGGACCCTATGGTTAAAATGCCCTCTAAAACTAAAGTACACACAAAAAAACAGTGGTCAATAGACAGTTTTCTAAAAATGGTAAAAGAACAGACTCCACAACAATTCTAAAATACAAATATCGACATATGTTTCATTCTCATTCCTTTGAGAACTTCATCAGGATAAATCTGGTAGTCTAAGAGGATCAAACAACTTGAATGTCCATGGGCTGATGTGTGATATAGAAATTCTGGGGGGACAAAAGAGAAACTCCCAATTAAAATAAAATAAATAAAGCCAGGTACTCTCTTACTATCATAAAACTAAGATTAGGAGCACACTCACCCAATTCCTGAATGGTGCTAAAAAAGTCACCAGGCGGGGAGAACAACTAGAATGCGTTGTCTGGAGGAGTCGTAGTGATATATAAATTATCACCAATCTCCTAAGGGAACAGAGACATAGAAGCTAAAACAAAAGAAAACCATGGACTGAGTGGAGGGTAGAACATATAGAATGAATGTAATGGTACCTCTCCATGTGTAGCAGTAATGCATCTTATGGCCACGTCAGGTCTGAATCTAGGGTCAAGAGATAGTATATAAATATCTAAAATGTACCAATGTATATAGGAAAAATAAGCCCAAGGGAATGATAAAGGGCTTGGGTACACTCACCAAGACGGGCGCAGTAACGACCTGAAAAAACGGGAAGAAATGGTCAAAAAGAATGGTGGTAAAATGGGGAGGCTAAAACGCTATATGAAAAAAGATGTTTTAACAAACGGAGCGCACAGAGGCGACTTACCATCGTTCAGAGTTAGTCAGCTGAACGCGTCGACAAAATGGCTGCAAGCACGTGGAGACGCCAGGCCGGCGTCTCAAAATAGACACGGGCGGCCATTTTGAAAAGACGTGCGGACGTAAACGTGCCGCCATCATGGGTGTCCAGGAAGGTCATACTCAATGAATGACGTAAGCTATAATGTGGTGTAAAATTTGGGGAAGATGACCCATAATGAAAGCGCCACACGGGTGATGTCAGAGTAATATGGAAAAAAGGGGTACTTATAATATACAAAGGCCGCAAACTAGTGTCGGAGAGGCGCTAATAAACGGATGATTACAACCGTGCCCCAATGAAAAAAAATAAAAAGTATATGAAAATGTATATGAGCCCGTCATGAAAGCACCTAATGCGCGCTATTGATAAAAGCGGCTGGGCTAAAAAAGAAAACTTATCAACGGATGATTACAAACGTGCCCCAATGAAAAATGAAAAGGATATATAAAAAAATGTGTATGAGCCCGTCATGAAGGCACCTAATGCGCGCTATTGATGAAAACGGCTGGGCTAAAAAAGAACTTTTATCAAGGGGGACCAACATGGTGATAATGGTAAAGGGCTGGCTCCCAAAATTATCATGATTTTAGGTGACTGGTGCGGGGGCTAATAAAAGGGCAGAATGTCCATACCGAGATAGAAATGTTGTAAGTATGGTATTGGAAATAGATGAATACCATTGTAACAAATACATGGGCATAAGCCTGTCTGATACAAAACAAAGTCATGGCTTGTCCTAGTTACTGGAGGTAGACTGGTGAACAGCCACATGGATAATGGGACAAGAGCTAACTAAAAAAAGGCCAGGACTAGTGTGAGAGTCCAATTAGAGTTTTGTAATAGTAAGAGAAGAACTAGGGAAATACCTTTGAAAAGAAGGACCTCAACAAAGCTAATATATAACCCAACATCCTACAACAGTCATGCTGTATCAGTCACAATGATGGCGTAATGATCATAGGTGAACAAGGAAGGGTCAATGGGGTCATCAATAACAAGGTAGACATCACAGGTCAAACATAAGACGATTCCACTCTATGGCCTCATTCAGGCCTGTGATGTTCGTTTTAAGTTTAAAAATCCAAAAGTTCTCCCTTTGTGCAAGGATCCGGAGTCCAGCTCTGTCCGGTGTAGCATTAATACTTTCCAGGATAGTCCATGTAAAGGAGTCTGGCGAGTGTCCCATTTCCTCGAAATGTTTTACCAGTGGAGCCGTCATGGTTTTGTTCCTCAGGCGTGATTTATGCTCCAACAGCCTAGTTCTTACTTCACGTTGGGTCTTTCCTACGTAGCGAAGACCACAGGGACAAGTAATCAAATAGACAACCATGACAGTATTACAATTAGTGTGTTGGTGTTGTATAATATCAAAAGGGAGACCCACATTTAGTCTCTTGGTCTTAGTGGTCTGCACACACATATCGCAAGCTCCACATGGAAAATGACCTTCAATCGGCGGAAGGCCCCACATTTGGGTAAGACTGGGTTGTACATTGTCTTTTTTCTTAAAAGCCTCCGTATGGATCAATTCATCCCTAAGGCTCCTTGCTCGCTTAAGAGCAAACAATGGTTGTTCTAAAATGGACTGTGGCTTTTCTTCTCTGGTTGTATTAATAACATGCCAATGGCGACGTATAATCTTATTGATTTTGTATGAAAGAGTGCTAAATGTAAACACTGCAGTAAGTCTGTCTCCCAAGCTGTTTTTCACAGTTTTGTCCAAAAGGGCCTCTCTATTATTATTCAATGCCCTTTTACGATTCTTTTTTAGGAGTTTTTTAGGATAACCTCTTTCAAGTAGATTTTCAGTAAGTTCTTTAGCATGTCTATTAAATTCTTCAATGTCTGTGCAGTTTCTCCTCAACCGTAAATATTGACCAAAAGGTAGATTATCTCGCAAGGACTTAGGATGGGCGCTTTGGTAGTGTAATAGAGAATTCGTGTCTGTGGGTTTTTTGAACAAAGTAGTCTTGAGGATATCCCCTTCTCTGTAGATCACAAGATCCAGGAAACTGATACTTGCTGTTTGTATGTCACTGGTAAATTTAAGATGTTTGTTTTTGGAATTGATCCATTCAACAAATTCATTAGCTCTTGCTCTGGTACCTGACCAAATGATAAAAATATCATCTATGTATCTCTTGTATAGTTGCAAGTTGTTCTCATAAGGGTTGTTGGTAGCATAAATAAATTCCTTCTCGAACTCATCAACATAGAGGTTCGCTAATGAAGGGGCCATAGTGGCCCCCATAGCAGTACCTTCTACTTGATGGTAAAACTGGCCCTTAAACTGGAAAAAATTCTCAGTAAGGGCCGTTTGTATGGACCACATTATGAACTGTATTGGTGTTTTTCCAGCTGGTGGATTCTCAGATAAAATCTTGGATATACAGGCTATAGTGTCTTTTTGTGGAATCCTGGTGTATAAGGATTCGATGTCTAAGCATATCAGTAGGCATTCATCATTATATGGGTGACCTTCAACTATACAAATCATGTCACGTGTATCTTTAATGTAGGATTTCATTTTTGCAACAAAAGGCTTAATGTAAAAATCCCCAAATTTTGAAAGGGGCTCCAGAACTGACCCACATCCCGAGACAATTGGTCTTCCTGGGGGTTTGGAATAGTTCTTATGAATTTTAGGAAGTATGTAGAATATGGGGTCCCTACATTGCTCTGATTGTAAGAATAGCTTCTCCTGTTTGCTTATCCAACCCTTTTTATGAGCATCTTCAGTAGTAATGAGTATGTGCTCAGATAATCTTTTACCAGGGCTTTCTCTGATCTTAAGGTAACTAGTGGTGTCCCCTAGTAATCTTAGTGCTTCATGTGTATAGTCTGATAAATTTTGGAGAACAATAGCACCTCCCTTGTCAGCTTGTTTAATAATCAACTTTTTGTCATTCTTTATGTTGTTAATGGCCGCTCGATCAATCTTGCTGCAGTTATTATAAGATCTTTTCTTATTTTTCATTTCTTCTTTAATTAAATCGCCTAAAACTAGGTTTTCAAAGGTCTCAATTTCCGATGATTGTGTAGGGGGAACAAAAGTGGAGGGATTCTTTAGACCTGTTTGGTTAACTTCCCCAGGTGGGAAGGAGACCACTTCAAAGAATCTTTTCAATCTGATCTTACGTACGAAAGATTTAAACTCAATTCTGAAGAAAAAGGGATCATGATACTTGGTGAAGACAAAACCTAAGCCTTTTTCTAATACTGCTGTCTCATCAAAAGTAAGTATATGATTAGATAAATTAACTATGATTTTTTTGCTAGCCCTCTGCTCCTTGTTCCTACTTTGAGTATTGGCGTGGTGGCCTGTGCTAAAAAACCACTAGTACTTGGAATCTCTTGAGGTAACTCCTGAATAGGTGGCGGAACTTGGACGGGAGGCTGATATTGAGGAAATGGATTTTGAGGAGGCATAGGACCTGGATAAAAGGGCATATTCATAGGGGGAGGCCCTGGAAAAAATTGCGGAAAGGGGTAGGTGGGGTAATTCCACCTACTTCTTCCTCTTCCTCTTCTCCATCTATTTTGATTCCTATTGTGATTGTAGTTGTTGCCTCTCCATTCTTGGGACCGTGTTTGTTGATCAGAGGAACCACTACTTGAATTGGACGTGGTTCTAAAACGTACTCTACGATTTCCTGTTTGATTTATATTTGTGTTTTCTCTTTCTGGGTCGTAATCATCCCTTAGGTAGGGATGTAATATTTCCCGACTGAAGTTTGTTATATCTTTTTTCAATTTTTTTATTTTGTCTGTCATAAGGTTTTCTTTAAATTTCTTTATATCGCTAACTATAGTGTCTAGCCTGGTTTTGTATTCCTCTATAGGTGTGTGTTGTTTAAAGTCATTTTCTAATTTTTCAAGTTCCTGATAAAGAAGTTTCGCTGTGGTACGGGCTGTATCTATAATGAGCACAACCCAATCTCGACTGCACTTATTGCCAATAAAGCTAAAGTGTTGTTTGAATACCGGGTTGTCTAAAAATAGGCGTGGGTGGTTTCTTACGGCTAACCCACTTGGTATGATCTTATTACGCAAATACTCCAACATGATTTCCCCATGCAGTTCAGTACGTGTAATACGCTTCCTCATTTGTGAAATTTCTTCCCAATTTTTGGTTTTCTCTGTATTTAGAGCTATATTGGCTTCATTGAGGGTGCCCATAGAGGCAAGTAAATCCTCAATAAATTGCTCACTGTACGCGAACATATGGTCCTCTGTGATGGTCTGGTCTGTCATTTTGAAAAAGGTGTGTCTCCTCTAAGAATCAAAAAAATATTTGAATAAATATACTATATACCTCGCAACCAGATAGCTGCTATGAGACAGTAGTAAGGGATCCCTTAAAAAGGAATCAAAGGTGCCCAGATGAGTGGGCCTGTATTCTGGGGGAAATTACAGTGATATTTTAGCAGAACAGGCAAACTATGAGAGTATTGCAATTTTGAAATACTAAATCTAAGAAAAAAGGGAGGGGGGGTTGGTTCTACAAAAGGTTAGAGCCTAGTCAAATTAGGAGAAAAACTAATGTCCATGAATACATGTGTTTTTAATGTGTATGAGTAAGAGTCCCCCAACAGCAAGGGACAACAACAATCACAGTTATACTGGTTCATAAATAAATAAAACAGTATAAAAGCAAATCAATAAAATATCTAACAATAAAAATAATACTGAAAGATAAAACCAATAAATAGAAACTGTAAAAGAAGGTAAAATAACCACATGTCCCTAATGTGGGTCCTATGGTTAAAATGCCTTCTAAAACTAAAGTACACACAAGAATATCGGTGGTCAATAGACAGTTAACTAAAATTGGTTAAAAAGCAGACTCCATAATAATTCTAAAATACAAATATCGACATATGTTTCATTCTCATTCCTTTGAGAACTTCATCAGGATAAAGACGGTAGTCTAGAGGGACCAAACAATCAATTCGGATGTCCAAAAGCTGATGTGTGGTATAGATAAGTTTAATCTGGGGGGACAAAAGAGAAACTCCCAATTAAAATAAGTAAAAGACAAATAAAAACACCAGATACTCTCTTACTATCATGGAAAATATGATTTGGAGCACACTCACCCTATTTCAAAGTGGTGCTAAAAAAAGTCACCAAGAACGGGGAGAACAACTTGAGTATGTTGTCTGGAGGGGTAACAGTGATATATAAGTTAGCACTGACATCCTATATTGAAGAAAAATTTAATTCAAAGGGGAGAGACAAAAAGACAAAAAGAACGTCATTAGACTAAGTAATTCATTATAGAGAGGACAAGATATTGATGATAAAATATCAGAATGTATAATATAGTACCCATTAGTCTGTATCGGTGACACACAACTTAGGGCAGCATCAAGTCTTAGTCTATGGAATAGAAGAAAGGTATGTCAGTGGGACATAGACTTAGAATAGAAGAGCCAAAAAATGTAGTTAATATACAGAAACGCACTCACCATGATGTGTGGAGTAACTAGCCCTAAGAAAAAAGAGGGGGAAAACCAAGGAGCGGTTTTAAAGAACGTCATGTAGTAGTAACGTTATTTAAAACAACAAACTCATGTAGAAAACGACAAGAAAATTGGAGAGTCAGGGCTTACCTGCGTTCATGATAGTGTTAATCTGCTGAACGCTTCAGTAACAAAATGGCTGCTACACGTGGGAACGCCAAATGAGCCTCTCTAAATAGATGCTGGAGGCCATTTTGTAAAAACGTGGCGGCGTGTGAACACCGCCATATTGGGTGTCCAAGAAGGTCAAAATAGCGCGACTGTTGACATGTCCTCAAAAAATTGCACATGTATATGTACGTTCGAAATAGGGCTGCATCACTAAATCGGGCCATGATCATATTAATAGATTTTAGTTAAACAAAGGAGGTCAGAGAAAATACAAAGTAGCGTAAACCTGTAATAATGGCACAATATAGAAGACAATGTTTTGGTAAAAAAGGCGGAGAATACGAGGGGATAATCTCTCTATAGGGTCACATGTAGTGGCTATATAGATGGTGAAGGGTAGTCTCCAAGATGATGGGGAGATAGGGAATGCGGGAGACCGAAAAACACTGGGTAGTTGAATGTATCCCTAGGATATAAAGTCCGCGTTTAAGAATGGAATATAAAGATGGAATATAAAGATGGCTAGAAAGGAGGTCGCCAGGAGGAGCCGTCTCAATATAAGTTCAAATATAAATAATGAAAGTGGCCATGTTGTTAATCCGTATGGGGCAATATTTGGAATAAATGTGTGTCCCTTTGAGGTGATGTCCAGGTAATGGGGCTATAAAAATTACCATGATAGTTAGAGAGGAGCTGATGAAGGAGCCCAGAAAGAAGGTCCTCTAAACGAATGTATAAACCAATATATAAAAATCAATATATAAATAAATATATGGAATAAAAATGGTAATAAAAATGCCTATCATGTGGAGGGTCACAAAGAAATGAACATATACAATGCCTGTCAGCGCGGATTGGAGAGTAGGCAGTCCAACAAGAAGTATATATGAAAACTATAATATACTCATTCGACCAGAGCAACAGTAGCCCATCATAATAAATAGAATAGGAATGTCATAATAGCCATCAATCAATTAAAATGGTTTACAGTATTATAAATGAGGGTGGTAAATGAAACAAAAAAGGTCATTAAAGGTCAAATATGAGACGATTCCACTCTATAGCATCATTCAAGCCCGTGATGTTGGTTTTTAGTTTGAAAATCCAAAAGTTCTCCCTTTGTGCAAGGATACGGAGTCCTGCTCTGTCCGGTACAGCATCAATTTTCTCCAAAATAGTCCAAGTGAAGGAGTCTGGAGAGTGGTTCATTTCCTCGAAATGTTTTACAAGGGGTGCTGTCGCAGTTTTGTTCCTCAGGCGGGATTTGTGTTCCAATAGCCTAGTTCTTGCTTCACGCTTGGTCTTACCTACATAGCGAAGACCACAGGGACAGGTAATCAAATAAACAACCATGACTGTGTTACAATTGGTGTGCTGGTGTTGTATGATATCCAAGGGGAGTCCCACATTCAATCTTTTTGTCTTAGTGGTTTGGGCACACATGTCGCATGACCCACAGGGGAAGTGACCTTCAACAGGGGGAAGGCCCCACATTTGGGTGAGACTAGGCTGTGTATTGTCTTTCTTCTTAAAAGCCTCTGTGTGGATCAATTCATCTCTCAGACTCCTAGATTTTTTCAGGGCAAACAAAGGTTGTTCTAGGATAGTCTGCGGTTTTTCTTCTTTTGTTGTGTTGATAACATGCCAATGTCGGCGTATGATCTTGTTGATTTTGTATGAAAGAGTGCTGAATGTAAAGACTGCAGTAAGTCTCTCTCCCAGACTGTTTCTCGGGGTTGTGTCCAACAGGGCCTCTCTGTTATTATTCAATGCCCTTTTGCGATTCTTTTTTAGAAGTTTTTTTGGGTAACCTCTCTCAAGTAAGTTTTCAGTGAGGTTTTTTGCATGTTTATTGAATTCCTCAATATCTGTACAATTCCTCCTCAAACGTAAAAACTGTCCGAAAGGGAGATTGTCTCGTAAGGACTTAGGGTGTGCGCTTTGGTAATGTAATAGAGAATTGGTGTCTGTGGGTTTTTTAAACAAAGTGGTCTTAAGAATGTCCCCTTCTCTGTAAATCACAAGATCCAAAAAGCTAATGCTCTCTCTTTGTATATCACTGGTAAATTTGAGATATTTGTTTTTAGTGTTGATCCATTCGACAAATTCATTGGCTCTTTCTCTTGTACCCCTCCAAATAATAAAGATATCGTCTATGTATCTCTTGTAGAGTTTTAAATCCTTCTCATAGGGGTTCCTTGTGGAATAGATAAATTCTTTTTCAAAATCCTCTACATAGAGGTTTGCTAATGAAGGGGCCATCGTGGCCCCCATCGCCGTGCCCTCCACTTGATGATAAAATTGGCCATTGAATTGAAAGAAATTTTCAGTGAGAGCCGTCTGTATAGCCCACATAATGAGATGTATCGGTGTTTTGCTAGCTGGTGGATTATCATTCAATATCTTTTCTATACAGGCTATAGTATCTTTCTGTGGGATCCTAGTGTATAGGGATTCAATATCTAGGCATATCAACAGGCATTCTTCATTGTATGGATGTCCTTCAATGGTGCAAATCATATCGCGGGTATCTTTGATGTAGGATTTCATCTTGGCCACAAAGGGCTTAATATAGAAGTCACCGAATTTTGAAAGGGGTTCCAGGACTGACCCGCAGCCCGAAACGATTGGTCTTCCTGGGGGTTTAGTTTGATTTTTATGAATTTTAGGTAAAATGTAAAATATAGGATTCCTACATTGATCGGATTGGAGAAAGAGCTTCTCCTGCTTACTGATCCATCCCTTCTTGTGGGCATCTTCAGTAACATTGAGAATATGTTCAGATAGTCTTTTGTTAGGACTTTCTTTAATCTTAGAATAGCTAGTGGTGTCTCCTAATAGTCTTAAAGCTTCGTCCGTATAATCAGATAGATTTTGGAGGACAATTGCACCGCCTTTGTCTGCTTGTTTGATGATCAAATTTTTATCATTTTTTATGTTGTTAATGGCTTGTCGATCAGTCTTACTACAATTATTGAAGGATCTTTTCTTATTCTTCTTTTCTTCTTTGGTCAAATCTCCTAAAACTAAGTTTTCAAAGGTTTCAATTTCTGAGGGTTGTATAGGAGGAATAAAAGTGGAAGGATTCTTTAGACCTGTGTGATTAACTTCCCCAGGTGGGAAGGAAACCAACTCGAAAAATCTTTTCAATTTAATCTTGCGTATGAAAGATTTAAACTCTATTCTGAAGCCAAAGGGGTCATGGTATTTAGTGAAAACGAAGCCTAAACCTTTTTCCAGTACAGAAATCTCATCAGGAGTAAGCACATGGTTAGATAAATTAACTATGATTTTTTTAATGGCGCTTTGCTCCTTGTTCCTATTTTCAGTATTGGTGTGGTGGCCTGTGCTAAAAAACCACTCGTACTAGGATTTTCTTGAGGTATTTCTTGGACAGGTGGCGGAACTTGAGTTGAAGGCTGGTATTGAGGAAATGTAATTTGAGGGGGCATCGGTCCTGGGTAAAAGGGCATATTCATAGGTGGTGGTCCTGGAAAGAACTGTGGAAATGGGTAAGTGGGATAATTCCACCTACTTCTGCCTCTACCTCTCCTCCATCTATTTTGATTTCTGTTGCGATTATGGTTGTTTCCTCTCCATTCCTGGGGACGTGTGTCTTGATCAGAAGAGCCACTACTTGAATTGGACGTGGTTCTAAACCGTACTCGGCGATTCCCTGTGTGGTTTATGCTTGTATTTTCTCTCTCTGGATCATAATCATCTCTTAGATAGGGATGTAGCATTTCCCGACTGAAATTTGGTATATCTTTTTTAAATTTTTTTATTTTATCTGTCACTAGGTTTTCTTTGAACTTATTCATGTCACTGGTTATAGTATCTAGCCTAGTTTTGTACTCTTCTGTTGGTGTATGTTGTTTAAAGTCATTTTCTAATTTTTCTAGCTCCTGGTAAAGGAGTTTAGCTGTAGTGCGGGCCGTATCTATAATGAGTACAACCCAATCACGACTGCACTTATTTCCAATAAAGCTAAAGTGCTGTTTGAATATAGGGTTATCTAGGAATAGACGTGGATGATTCCTTACAGCCAAACCACTTGGTATAATCTTATTCCGCAAATATTCCAACATGATCTCGCCATGTAATTCTGTACATATGATACGTTTTCTCA
>JAWWEL010225178.1:0-11230 GCA_035582915.1 Necturus beyeri | reverse complement strand
AGAATGCAGAGCGGCATGGTGTGCGGGAGGTTGGGGGTATGGTGCCTCCTTAGAAATTGCTCTATTTAATCATTGAAATACTATCTGCATAATGCAGATATTATTTCAATAATTAAAAGAACAATTCTAAGTAGGCGCCATACCCCCACCATCCTACACACCACCCCGCTCCACCTTCTGCTAAAAATCACAGCGGAGCGGTGCGGAGAGCCATTCTATGGCTTTCCGCACCACTCCGCCCCTGCAGGAGGAGCAGAAATCTCCGATCTGGCAGAAGTGTCTTCAAAAAGCAAAGGATGCCCTCGCCGGAGCGGAGAGGAGGGGGCTGTGAGGCGGAGCGTTTTCTTTAAACTGCTCTGTCTCGCAGTGGAGAATTTGCACAATAGTGGGAGAGCAGAGACTCACCCAGGGCAAGGTTACAGTTCTGGTATGTGATGACTTTTGGAGTCAGCACCTAATTGGTTGTTGCAGAATGCACATTGCAGTGGATAGTCCAGGGCCAATTGGAGTAGAGGGCTTTTGGGAGAGGGAACACTTTTCTGTATATTTGACTAGTGTCACAGGAAGTAACTGGTTAACAAGATTAGGCTGATTGGCTTAGCCAAGAAACACTCCTAGATGATTGGTTACTGAGTATATGGCGGCACCTACATCTGGGAATATAATTCCAGCATTTCTCAGTAGAATCTCAGTAGAATCATTTCTCATCTGGATTTGGAATCACAAAGACTAATGGGGCAAGCACGTGCAGAAAGGTGTGGTACTTATCAGGAAGATCCCATTGGTGGTTCCTGACCTGACCTTTGGATCCAGTACCAGTGAGCCAGATCCTGCATTGGAAGTCAACGACCTCTGTGCCTGGCACACCAAACCTTGGTGGAAGACTGGAGTCTCGCTTCAGTCCGTGGATCAGAGGAACCATCCCACGTGGAGTTCTGACTGCGAGGGAAGGAGATCAGCTTATAACCGCCCAGGGCCATCAGCAAGTGAGCCTGCGCTTCCCACCCCTTTTGTTTTCAATAGAGTGTGTTCCCTTGGCCTGGGGAATACTGAACCAAGATCTTTCTTCATTTGCCAGCGACCTGAACTGAGCAGAAGTCCTCCAGAGTGTGGGCTTTGCTAATGGCCTGTCCCTCATCCTTTTGTAAGGATAATTCCCTTATCACTCTTGGTTCTGGGGTCTGTGTACTTGGTTTGGACAAGTCAAGCTGGAACCAAAGCATTGGGTAGTGGCATGCCCCGAAATACTCTGTGGGAGGTGAGCTATTGGGAAGCACTAGCCCAGAGGGGAGAACCTGCATGGTTTATCCCTGCACTTAGTGCTAGCTGCATGTTAGTGCAAATTCCAAGATCCTTTTAACCAGAGAGCATGCTCCACTGGCTAAAGGAGTACTGAACAAAGACATTGCATATCCTTGTCCTAATACATTTACTTTACAACCCCGCTTTTCAGGGGATGTATATTTTGTGATGGAATTCCCAAGCAAAGGTGGAGAGACCTTGCCTCTGAACACCATCGACTAAACAGCACACCATAAGAAAACCCACTGAGCTATCTTGCAGTGTATCAAATTAATAAATAGTCCATTAGAGCTTTAGTAAACCAGATACTAAGCAGTGAAGTAAAAAGACAAGAGACACAGGTGCAAGAATATGTATTTACTTAGTTACTCCACAAATAAAGCATATCTAATAAAATACACTCTGGTAAATAAATCAACTATAGAAAAGCACATCACACAGTATTTACACAATTCAAATGAGGGTCAGAACAAAAGGGAAACACTTTAGCAGAAGTGGGACTTAAACTAAACCACAGTTAGCTCACCTCTTTAGCACAGGAAGAAGAGCAGGCCCAGGAATCTGTAGCAGTCCCAGGAAGCACTGTCATGGGCTTCCAGCACAGAGTCAGGTGGCACCCATTCTCAAGAATAAGGGCAGGAAAAGCTAGATCTGCAGTGTGCAGCCCCATATGTACCCTGGGGAATCAGTGGCATCACATCCTTTGTGATCTGATAGCTCCACCAAGCTCTGGTGGTCAAGGAAGGAACCACAGTGCCAGGTGGCCACTAGGATTGACTAGTGAGGATGGCAGGGATTGCCCAGCGGCCATCTTTCTGTAGAGAGAGAGTTTGTCCCGGTCAATCAAGATGTAGCTACAGGAAAAACGGACTTGGCCACCATCTTAGATTCAGCTAGCTCCATGTGGCCCAGTAGCCAGAAGGCCACCTGTGACAAAATGAATGCTGACCTGTCATGAGAGGGCACTCACATAATGGCAGGGGTCAGCCTATTGATCCCTGAGCCCTACAACCGGTCCTAACTCGTCCCAGGCACACACTCTTCCAATTTAAACCATGCACAGGGAGAACACAGGACAACTCCCAAATTAATATAAAAATTATGACGTTGGCTAAATGTATAGACATTGTTAGTCAAGGGTCAGGGCTACAAAACATAAGTGGTTTCATGTCCCTATCTCGGACAGTCCTCGAGATAGGAACTTAACATGCTGGCGGAGTTGCATTATTTGACACAGAAAATCACTAACAGCCATCTTGGACCCATTAGAAGGGTATTAGGAAAAATACCTACAAATCTATACAAATCACAGGAAGGAAAGCCAGGGCCCTACCTTCAACCATTATCAGAGTTTAGCTTCCTACGACCTCCAACCACAGAACAATAAATGCCTAACCGGAGGGTGTCCTACCGTTGGTGCCCACAAAGGTCACAGGGGCCACCAACACTGGCTCCTCTTCAGGCCATGCGTGCCCTGTGACAAAGGGGCAGAGGGAGCAGGGAGCTATACACTGGTAGAGGGTCGGGCTGGGGTCGTCGGTCTTCTTCGACAACCACAGCTCAGGTGCCCAGGTGGGCAAGCCCAGGTGCCCTCTGAAAAGAGCATTTTTTGTGGAAAAGCAATATACCCCTTGGTATCAAAAACAATAATCTAAACAGTATGATCATATCAATAACAAAACATGCTAGGACTAAAAATGATAACTATTTTTATTCAGGGTGCAAGGCACCACAGAACAGACTCCAACAAGGAAAAGTGCAAAAACGATAAACAGTTTTTTTACAAGATCCTTTCAATACAAAATGTGAAAGTACTACAGACAAGTATAGTGGGTGTATATGCAGAAGACAACACAATTACATAACAAAACAATTATTATGACAGAACACGGTCCAACATGTTTCATCTTCAACCCTTTTCGGATAGAATTTTATCAGGGACTTTAGAGTTACTTCCTTAAAAATATAAACACAACATCATATACAAAACCATAAACAATAGACAATTGTTGCATGTTACACGGTGGGGTGAAGGACAGCCCACATTTCTTGGACCTTCCTTTTGGAGGATCCAAGAATGAATTCAGAGCATACTGTAAAGAAAACATAAAATTATATGTCAGACCACATGTGCATGACTAGAAAACACAAGGTATGTTTGATATATTAAAACATCTATGCACTAAAATTAGGATAAATCACCTAATTTAATAGCACCTGTAGACAATCCTATTCACAACATTTTTGGAATAGGGATTCCAGATTAAGTAAAGTGGTCTGAAGACAAAGTACCCCATTTACTAGTCCACAAAACAATATTATGTAGAAGTCTACTCTACTGGAAGTACTTCTGGAATATCCAGAATGTGGTAATTATTGGGGGCATGGCTTATGAGCCCACTAAGATGGCCGCCTGAGCGACGAGCTCCGCGCACGAACCGAATTAACTAAGAAGCCGCTTGCATAATTTACGATGTGAGAAGGAGTGAAGGACTTCCTTACAGAGACGAAGACTTGTGGAACCAGCTGATATAACTTTTAAGCTGACGGGAGTTGCACAGAAGGAAAAAAACACCCTATCCCTTTCTGGGCCTGTACACAACACCGCTCTGAGAGGAGTGGAGAGCGGAGAAGCCAGCCACCAAAGCTAGCGGTCTACGTGGACGGTGTGCGCTCACCAGCCCTGAAGAGATTTATGGCACTGAGGGGAGCCGTGACTGGAAGATAGCAGCAGCGCCGAGGAGTGCTGTGATTTGGTGGGCAATACTAGCGCCTTGCAGACTGTGACCTGAGGTGCGCTACAGCACCGAGAGGATCGGTAACCAGAGGAGAGCTGCAGCGCGGACGCTTGGAGGAGTGCTGAGGAGAGGCCTGGACGAACCACCATTTTTGAAGGAACGTTCATAAAGAGGAGAGCGCAGCGCTGACAGGAACTGTAGAGCGCGGAACGGAGCTACAGCGCTGAGGAGAACTGCAGCCTGACGAGAGGGGCTGCACTGAGGATTGCTGTGGCTCTGAGGAGAACGGCAGTGCCGAAGAGATCTGCGGTCTGAGGAGTGCGGCGGCGCCGAGGAGACCTGCGCATTGGGGAGTGCAGCTGCACCGAGGAGACCTGCGGCCTGAGAGGTGCGGCGGCGCCAAGGAGTGCGGACTGGGGAGTGCGGCAGCGCTTAGGAGACCGGTGGCCAAAGAGGTGCGGCGGTGCCGAGGAGGCCTGCGACCTGAGGAGAGCGGCGGTGCTGGAGTGAGTTGTGCCGCTGGGAAGAATTGGGTGCTGAGGAGAAGTGAGGCGCTGACGAGAGTGGTGGTGCTGAGAGGAGCTCGGGCACTGGGGAGAGGTGAGGCGCGAAAAAGAGCTGCAGAATGCTGAGGCAAGACGAGTGGGGAGGTGTTGGTTACTGCTGTTGGGATCAGAGCGGTGGTGTGCTGGGAATAAGGAAAAACAGTGAAAAGACAGGACAGCACGGACATAGGTAGAGCAGCACTGAAAATTATTGCAGCATTGACATAAGCTAACAGTTCATTGAAGAGATCTGGCAACTCTGGTACAAGCTAGGTGAGTTTTGAAGAGAACTAGCAGCATTGGTGCAAGACAGGGAGCACTGAAGACATCTAGCACTGATATAAGTGGAGTGTATTGAAAGCAGCTAGCAACTTTGTTATAAGCTCAGAAGGGTAGAGAAGTGCTTTTGTGTGCCCCGTAAATACATATACCTGTATTACTGAGGATAAGCAGCTGCACACTGATCTGTACCTTGAATACTTTGCTATGGCTACCTCCAACAACCAAGTCAATGCTGGTAAAAGCAATACATCTCAGCTACCTGTTAAGAGTAAAGATACAGATGCTACACATAAGAAGCCCAATAGCGACTCACCCTCCCCACCACCTGAAAGTGTTGAAGCCCTTCCCACGATGGAGACTATTTTAATGGAGATCCGTGCTATCAGGCCATTTGTTGAATCAACTAATGCAAAGCTTATAGAAATGGATGGGAAGTGGGATTGCATGGAAAAAAGGATCGCCATGTTAGAGCAGGTGGTAAGTGATGCTCAGGATATGATCCCCAGAGTCACATTACTGGAAAAGGAAGTAGCTCAGTTGAAAAGGCATACTGAGGACTTAGAAAATAGGCACCGTAGGAATAACCTGAGGCTATACGGGCTAGAAGAGGGTATCAAAAAGGATGACCCTATTGTATTAATGAAATCTTTTCTTCCTAACCTATTTGGTATGCCAACAGACACCAAGCTAAGTCTTCAGAGGGTCCACAGGTTAGGACCAAAGAGAAGTACACTAAATACACCCGCCAAACCATGACCATTCATTATGCTATATTTGGAGTATATGCAGCTGGAGGATGTGATGAAAGTGGTGAGAGAGAAGAAGCACTTATCGTGGGATGGAAAAAAAGTTTTCATCAATCAGGATGTGGCCAAGGCCACGGCCGAGAGGCGGAAGGCACTTCTCAATTACAGACCAGCTTTGAAGCAACTAGGTGCCAGATATGGTTTAGTGCACCCATGTACCCTTAAAGTGACTCTTAAAGACAAGATATCCTCTTTTGATGACCCTAATAAGCTAAGAGATTTCATCCACGCGGCAGACCAATTAGACATGGATACATCCTCGCCTGTGATATCGTCTGGTCATGGATGAGATATGTGATGCTGGTCCTTTTTCTTTCTTTTTGGGTATCTGTGCACTATGACTAAATAACACTCTTATGACTTATACATTGCGGTTTTCTTTTTTCTACAATCTATTTTGCTACTGCATGGAGTCCTTGTGATCGGGTTAGTCACTTGGGGCTCGCCTACCTCCACCTTTTTTGAGCGTCCCTTTTTTTCTTTTTGGGGACTAACTTTCTTCTCCCTTTTTGAGAAGTACCTGAATCATATTTGATATGTCAAAGTTTCTATTTTTTCTTTTACTTTTTTTTTTTTACTTCTTTGTTTAATTTTTTACCCTTCTCCTTCTGTGCTTTCCTTTTGTGTCCCCCCGACTATGATCACTTCACAAGTGTACATTTAAATGTTTATGATCTTAAGATTGATTTATTCACCAACTATGAATTATCTACTGTAGAACTACCTATATGGATTGGATATAATGATTATAGAGTACGTTGGATGTATTTCTTAAGACTATTATGTTATTGCTATACAAAGACCGGAAGTAACACTAACCAATCACAACAGCATATAAGGTCCTGGTCACGGTTCATGCTACTATTTCTTCCCCAATCTTGTATGTATGTTATGACTGACAACACTTTGCTATTCTGTATTATAGTATACAGGGACAGGGATAGACCTAGGAATGACAACTTGGTATTTTACGCTATGTATATACTTACACCTGTATACTGCTTGTTGCTGAATAATTGTTTTAAGGTAATTACACTTTGTTCTGAGCACAATCCTCGAACAGACTCATGCCCCTACGATTAGTAACCTGGAATGTTAAGGGCATTAACAATCCGGTGAAGAGACAAAAAATACTGGCCCATTTGGGTAAGCTGAAACCCTCTGTTGCCTGTTTACAGGAAACCCATCTGGATAGTATTGAGTCCAATAAATTACAGAGGTCCTGGGTTGCTCATATGTCCTCTTCTCCTACTAACAATAAAAAAGGCGGGGTTGTTACACTGTTTCATAAGTCCTTTCACATTTCTGATCTACATCAAGATACGGACTCTGAGGGTAGATGGGTGAAGTCTTCCTTCTCGTTTAATAACCAATTCTACTGTATTTATAATATATATGGCCCAAATATTAATGATCCCAACTTTTGGAAACAGATGAAAGATAGATTGCTTTCAGAGGACCTCAACCAGGTACTCGACCCTATTCTTGATAGGTGATCTAACACAAGGTATATAGCTTCGTCATCAGCTTCGTCATCACATAAGCAACTCACATATTTAGTTAAAGAAGTGGGGCTCCAGGATTCCTGGAGAATAGCTAATCCTAATGAATTAGATTATACGTTTTTCTCTGCAGCCCACAATTCACAGTCTAGAATTGATTATATTATGTCTAATAAGGCCCTCACAGCATCTCTTATTCATTCAGAGATTGGGGCAATAGTATTATCGGACCATGCTCCAGTAATCTCAGATTTTGAGTGTATTGACGATTGTAAAAAATCCAACAGGTGGAGATTCAATCAGTATTTATTAAAAGATCCCAAGTTCACCGAACATTTCACCCAATTCTATAATGATTACTTTGCATTGAACAATCCTAATGACACTTCCACACACATGGTTTGGGACGCATTTAAGGCCACGCTCAGGGGTTCAATAATAGCATATGTAGCCCATAGAAATAAAACACAGAACGAAGCATCAAAAAAGGCGATTCTCAATATTAAGCGGCTGGAACATGCTTACTGGTCACGTCGCAACTCTACAACATTAGCGGCAGTGGTGAAAGCCAAACTGGATTACAATAAAATCACGACTGAGAGAGCGGTCAGTTTTTTACTCAGTTAAAGCCAAGTATCATGGAGGGTGCAATAGGGCGGGTAAATTGTAGCATCGTTTCTTAAGAATAGAAGGGAGAGGGTGAAAGTACAAGCCATTAAACAATCGAACGGTAAGATGGTCACCAGAGATAAAGATATTCTAAATGTTTTTCAGGACTTTTATGAGAACCTATATACTCCTGAAAACATGCCTTCCCAAGTCTTAATAGACAATTTTTTGTCACGGATCCTAATATTAATAGAAACAACATAAATCTGGCACAACTCGAAACACCAATATCCATACAAGAAATACACAAGGCGATCTTAAGTCTCAAGTCGGGTAAAGCTCCAGGCCCGGATGGATTAACTATTGATTTTTTTAAACATTATAAGCATCTCCTTGCACCCAAATTACTATCTCTCTATTCACATTTTAGTAATAAAAAAAGGTCCTACGGTACTTTTTTAGAAGCCATGCTTACCGTAATTCCAAAGGAAGGGAAAGACCCCCTACTTCCAAAAAATTATAGGCCCATATCTCTTATTAATAGTGATTGTAAGGTTTTTGCCAAAATATTAGCCCGTAGACTAGACCCCCTATTACCGCATCTCATATGTAAGGATCAAAATGGTTTTGTTAAGGGGAGACTTTCGTCGGCCAACACTCGACTATTCTGTAATATTCTAAGCCTAGCCGAATGATCAAAAGAACCATGGGCTGCAGTGGCGCTAGATGCGGAAAAAGCGTTCGATCGGGTGGGGTGGGATTTCTTATTTAAAACTCTAGTTTGGCATGGCTTAGGACCTCATTTTATCTCTTTAATTCAGTTGTTATACTCCAATCCCCGAGCCTGCATCTTTTTTAAATGGTGAATTTTCCCCTTATTTTTCATTGTCCAGAGGTACACGTCAAGGTTGCCCACTTTCTCCTTTACTTTTTATAATGTCCCTGGAGCCACTCATACATTTGATCCGTGCAGAGCAGGGTGTACAAGGAATAGGTGTCCCGAATGGTCCAAAATATAAATTATCGGCCTATGCTGATGACATCATCCTCTATCTGTCTAACCCAGGGGATTCACTTACATACGCGTTACAAATTATAGATGATTTCTCAATGGTCTCAGGATATAAGTTAAACAAAGATAAAACGGAAATAATGCCCCTTACCCCTCATTGTTTTAAGGTGGATGTGGAAGGTTTTGGCATTGAATGGAAATTAGACAAAATTAAATACTTGGGCATTTGGTTTACAAGAACATTAAAGGGCACGGTAGAAATAACATCTCAGTCTATCCTGCAAAGAGTTAAGGAGAGTCTTCAGAAATGGAGTCCATTAAAATTGTCTTGGTGGGGGAGGTTAGACTCGATAAAAATGATGATTAGTCCCCAGATACTGTACCCATTAACCATGCTTCCTGTGCCCTTTCCCATGAAATTTTTTAAAACAATTGAAAAATTACTTTCTAAATTCTTGTGGGGTGGCAGGAGGGCCAGAATCGCTTTATCCACACTACAGTTACCTAAAGAGAAAGGGGGGGTTAAGTTTCCAAATTTCTTACTGTATCACAGTGCATTCGTTTTAAAACAATCGTTATACTGGCTCTATCCTGAGAAATTTAATGATCTGCCACAGTGGCTGGAGCTGGAGAAATCTTGTGTTGCCCCGATATATCTTAAAGACCTCACTTATATGATGTCCTATCAGAAAGTTCATAAATATAAGGTTTTAAAACATACTAGGGATACTCTACGAAAATTCTTAAACCCAGTCGGACTTCTAAAATTACCTATATGGTATTCAAAAACAGTGAAAATTAATGGGAGAAGTTTTTTCTGGCCTTCCTGGTACTCGGCAGGAGTGGTGGTTATAGGTGACTTGTTTGTCGACGGGAGTATATTGTCTTTTGATGAAATAGTAGGGCAATTTAATATCCCTGCATCGGAGTACTTAAGGTATATAAGTATATCTGCCGCCATATCCACAGCTGCGGACACTAATACTGATCAATCTATAAACCTGAGTTTTTCTCTGAACGAAGTATGGCGACATGAAGTTAAGATTAAAGCCGCAAAAATATACGCAATACTAAGAGGAGATAATACACCAAAACAACCCCTTAGGTCGGAACTGAAATGGATGGACTGTGCCAACTTTGTGGTGGACCAACAGGAGTGGTCTAGGATATGGACTAAGATTCATAAGATTTCTCCTTCGGCAAGCCTAACACAGACGATGTTCTTCCTACTACACGGAGCTTATATTACTCCTTATTCCTTGCATAAAGCAGGTCTGAAACAGGATGATCTTTGTTGGTCTTGTAACAGAATTTCTGGCTCACTCATTCACATGTTATTTGAATGCCCGATAATTACACCTTTTTGGACAAGAGTATGGTCAATTGTTCAGCAAATGTTTCATTTTCAAGCCCCCCTTACATTTCAGAATTTAATTTTTGGTCAACCACCATTGGACTCGATTGTTCCTGTTAGGATTTCTGTATTATATAATTTACTGATTGCAATTGCTTTTCAGATAATTTTGAAAAACTGGAAAGATCTAAAGAAAGTATCTATCTTAGTATGGTGGAACTCTATATGCTCACATCAACGAATAGAAAGAGTCATTGCTAAAAATACTTTGGAAATATCTGCCTACAATAAAAAATGGTTACATTTAGATGAATTTGTAAAGACCCCTAGACGTTTTTGGGACCCCCCGTGAACCCAATATACATCCTGTGCAATAAATTCTGGAATACGATACAGTAGTTCTGCTAACGAACCGATTATAAATGTGTACTGCAGATTAAATGATATGTACTATCCCTTTTATTCTTACCTCTTGTCTCGTGTTTGTCTTCCCCTGAGTCTGTCTTTTTTGTCGTGTCTTGTTACCCTGTCTCTTTTTATACAAAATGATTTCATCATACAATCGGTTGCTTAGAATAGATGATATAATCTTCTTATGCTACACACAAAGGTTATTTAGGAATCCTTTAGGAGATTATGCTTAATGACATGTTTATATTGAATGTGTAAATGTAGCAATCGTTGGAATAGATACAGGGTGAACCCTGGCTTGTTACAATTACTCTCCTTTTCCTGTAGCACAGGACTGTCATCTTGTAAGATGGTATGAATTTATTTCTGAATTTAATGTTAATGGTTATCCTGTATTTATTATGTTAAATAAAAATATTTAAACATAAAAAATCTGCCCACTCTTTATTTGGAGTGGAAGGGTGAATTGCCTCACGTGTCCAGGTAGACAGACATCCTGGCTTAGGGTCAACTCCACAGCATAAGGCATCGCCTGTTCAGTTTTTAGAATGAGATTTAAATTTGGAAATTCTTCTGGGTTACCGCTCATGCAGGACCACAGATTCCCATTGATTAGGTCAATAAATGCGGAACAGCGATGAACAATATCGGGCCCGATATAGAGTTCAT
>JAWWEL010224070.1:0-11237 GCA_035582915.1 Necturus beyeri | reverse complement strand
GAGTTTGTCGACACTACACAACATATGCAAGTAAGATTTGCTTTTGTTTTGTTTCATTATAAAGTAAAACTGTACATAGTATGCAGATCATTCAATATTGTTCCTCCTTTCACTTTCTTTAAAAGAACCCTGCTATAAGTGTGTATATGCAATGTAGCGTACTGCATTTGGTAAAACTTACAACGGAGCTCATTCTACAGTAGATCATAAAAATGTGCACCTAACTTACTAAAGGAGCAAAATGCTCAGATATCATTGTATAAATTCATAACACCTCTATATAAAGGTGATTTGCTTATTTCTTAGGCAATAGAAATTTGCACAAATGTCTTTTCTTTTTTTCCCCCAGTTTTTCTCTTCACAAGAAGAAAAATTGCAACTTCTTTAATTTAATCTAATAGTTCTTTAGTACATTGCTACTTATTGAACATGTCCACGCAATGCAAACAAGTTTGGGTGGTTGGAGATTCCTGGTGTTTTTGGCTTATGAATCATCTTCAAAGAAAAGGTTTGAAAGATAGTTTAGGCATAAGTAATATACATGTTACCTGGTTTGGAAGACGAGGAATGAGATGGGCACAAGTTCTGCCAACTTTATCAAATGCACGTCATTTGCAACATCCTAATATTATTATTATTCATGCAGGAGGAAATGATTTAGGTAATGTTACAGGTATTAAGCTAATTAGAGCTATGAAAGAAACCATGGACAGTTTGAAAGTAATATTTCCAAGAACTCATTTCATTTACTCAGAAATTGCTCAGAGGCAAAAATGGAACTACACATCAGAGTTTTGGAAAATAATAGAAAAATCTCGACGTAATGTCAACAAAATGGTTCAAAAATATTTCAGGGAAAATAATATGACATATATTAAACACCGAAATATTTGCTCTCTTGATGAAAGACAATTTCGAAGAGATGGTGTACACTTGTCATATTTTGGAAATGAAATATTTCTAGAAAATATAGTCAATGTGATTGAATATTACATAAACTATAGATGAATTAATTGAAAAAGAAAAGTAGTAATCCACTATTTTATAAATACCTTATTCATAAAAAACAAACCACACACTTTATATAAATATTCTGAAATTGAGCTAATGTAAACAATCAAATCAGACTTCTGACATACTTTAAAAAGAGAAACATACAAAAAATTATTACTGTGAGACATCACATCTTAAATCTCATTTACACTTTATTCACTTTTAAATATAACAGAAAAGACTTGTATATTATATAAATACTTTCAAAATCATTTCTCTTTGATACAAATACACAGTGTGTTTACAAATCAAATGGTTTGTATACTTTTGAAGTCTTTTTTTCTGAAATTTCGTTTGCATTTCAGGAGCTGTGCATTCAACAATATGCCTACCAAAGATAGGAAACGTAAAACTCAACTGAGGAGTAACTATAACCAAAGGAAACAGAATGTACATAGAAAACTATGTCAATTTCACAGTTATGAAGATGTAACAGTAGGGAAAATTGGCAAAAATTCCAATTTTGATCATAATTCAATATCAAAAAAGGTATACAGAGCAAAAAAACAAACATCACCTAGTATTCAGCATGAAACATTAGGCAATGACAATATGATTCCCATTCAAAAGAACATACTAGTACCCGCAATATCCATGAGAAAAAAGCCACAATGTGCAGCAAAAGCAAAAAAATCAAAAAGCATGGTCGAAATTAAACAGCAAATGTATGAAAGAAGGATTTTCCATAATATTTTAAAGAATATGAATCTCTCAAAGAATGTGGTACGAAGGTATGCACAAAAAGCAACCGTTGAGAACACTATACATAAAGCTCTGAAAATTAAAAGAGAGCTATTTATTATAATTCTTAAAAGAATGAAGCATTTGAATAAAGTTATTAAAAAAATGAACAAATCAGCACAAGAGGTGTATCGAATAATACCAAAGAATTGTACAGCTATTCTCAAAGGTAAATGGGAACACACTTCCAACTCTGAGAGATTTTACAATGAGGAAAGCTATCATCAGGAGTTACATACCATTTTAGCATTAGATGAATGTGGAAGAGGATATGATGTTAAAAATGGTATTCCTGTTGCTAAAGAAATTCAGGTTGTACAGGAAAATGAAACTGAGTGTGAGGTAGAGGACGTACCACAACATGAAAGACAAATAGTTTACAAATGGCCATGTAGTTCAGTTTGCAATATACGTATCAGCTCTTGCAAAATACTTAAACAATTTTTGGCTCAATTTCATAAAAGATCTATAAAAAAACAAATCAAAATACTTCAACAACTTGATCCTTGCCCAGTGCGAGAACTAACAGGAAAAATAGGACATGCCCTATCTTGTGCTTCATTTGAAATTTGTAAAAGTACATTCCATCATTTTCGCATGCTAGCTACTCATCATGGAAGCATGAGACACCTTGTTCGTAAAATTTATACAGTGAAGACACCAAGTCTTTTTTTGGAACAACTTAATAAGACTTTACTACATGGAACAATTGAAGAAATTAAGGATATTGTACAAAAGATACAGGAAAGGTATCTTGGAAAAACATCTCCAGACGACACCATTGAAATATCTGAGGAAATGTCAACACCGATGATATCGGCATCTTATCTGACTAATACTTATGGAAAAGAAATTGCAATATTTAAAGAGACATGTTCAGAATATCCAAACAAAGTGTGCATCAGCTGTCGTCGCACACATTACAAATTGCAAAGTACTACAGTTACTCTATCAGAAAAAGTAACTGAAACAGGAAAACATCCATGGGATGAACTGTTTTTGTATCTTCTTATAGAAGAAAGATTTGATGTTCTAACAAAATTGATAATATGCAAATATTGTTTTGGTAAATTTAATAAAAATCAAATTCCTGCAAGAAGTTTGATGAACAAGATGGAGGTTGCCATAATTCCACCAGCTTTACAACACCTTAATATGTATGAAAATATAATTATCCAAACAATTCACCCATTCCAAACCATTGTTCGGTTGGAAACAAAGGCAGGAAAGTTACCATCCTCATCACTTTCAAAAGGAATGAAAGGCAAAGTGGTTTACTTGCCACTAAACCTAGAAGAAAATGTGCAAAATCTAGGAATACCTCGAGAAATTGAAGACTCTTTGTTGGTACTTGTGAATGGTGTTCCAACAAAAGACAAGAAGATATGGCAACAGCTTGTAGATTTGAAAAAAGTCAAAGAGGCACTACAATATTTGAAAAAAAATAACAAATATTACATGAATGTCAATATAGAAACAATCCCTATGCCAAACATTCCAAAAGACCCTGAAAGTATACAAGCGCAATTCCATCGAGTGGACAACACAGACACAACATCTATATATGAACACTACACTCTACATCCATTACATTCTCGAGATGTAAGTGGAGATGCTTTGGAATTGTATGAAATGCGTCGGGCAAAAGGTACTCTTTGTAGTGTTTGGGAAAAAAGTTTAGAGGCACGTTGCTTTCCAACACTTTTCCCAACTGGTGAAGGCGGTCGATTAGAAGACCGTTCTATTAGAATTTCTCCTGCAGAATACCGTTCCACTCGTATGTGCTCTGAAGATGGAAGATATCGAACAAATATTGAATATATCTTTCATCTTTTGTATGAGAGTGAGCTTTCAGAATTGTGCTACACTGTTGCACACACTTTGAAATCTAGTAAGAAATTTCATAAAATGACAGTGCAGCAACTCAAAGAAAAAATAGACACTAAAGATGAAACATTGGAAAAGAACTTGACGAGCATATTTGCAAACATGATTGGAAGTAAAGGTTATTGGTTTCGTCGTTACTGTGACATAAAGTGTATGTTGCGAAATTATGGATCTCCTACATGGTTCCTTACTTTAAGTTGTGCAGAGTATGATTGGCATGATCTTAGAGATTTCTTAATTGAATTTAATCAGCATAGGAAAAATGTTGAAATTTTGTCAACAGCTGAATTGTGCTCATTAGATCCTGTAAATGTGTCTCGTTTTTTTCATCACCGATTCCTAGCAATCCTACATTTTATATTGAATAAGGAAAATCCACCGCTTGGGCTAGTTCAGCATTACTTCTGGAGAAAAGAATACCAAGCTCGTGGTACACCTCATATTCACATGTTGCTGTGGGTAAAGGATGCTCCTAAATTTGGAGAAGACACAAATGAAACAGTTTTAGAGTTCATAGAAAAGTACGCTACATGTGTTGTACCAAACGAAAAAGAAAATAAAGAGTTGCATGAGAAAGTACTTCGTTATCAATATCACAAATGTGGAAAATATTGCCAGCGCAAATACCAATCCAAAGGCAAATTTTACACCAGATGTAGGTTTGGATTTCCAAGACCAGTTTCAGCAACTGGTAAAGTAAATAGTTTTTTCTCTTCAATCCGACACAAAGTCACTGGTAGATCTCCAAAAAATACATATTCAATTAAAAGATCATATCAATCGAGAAATATCAATGACTACAATCCAACACTTCTTATAATGTGGAATGCAAACATGGATCTACAACATGTGGCTGATGATTCTACTGCTGTAGCTCGTTATGTTACAGCATATGTAACAAAACCCGAGAAAAGTGAACTGAAAGAGTTGTGGGATGATGTGTCCGCAGACAAAAGCAAAGCACAAAAACTTTTTTCTATTGGAATGAAGTTGCTCAATAATCGAGAATGTAGCTCAAACGAAGCAGGTGATCGACTGATGGGCCATCCAATGTACGGGAAAAGTGATCACATTCTTTGGTTAGCAATTGGTCCGGCAGAAACAAGGAGACGTGTACTACGACCTCTTCATGAAATTGAAGACCTTCCCCCAGATAGTACAAATATCTTGAAAAACAATCTTATAGATACATACTATCCAAACAGAGCAAGTGCTTTAGAAGATCTTTGTTTGTTTGAGGTTGCACAGTACTTCACTTATAAAGAAGTACCAGGAGATGAAAGCAAAGGACGGTACCGTGTACAAAATTGTTTCGGATGTTTAGTGAAACATAACAAACCTAGTCTCATTAGCCACTGCCAGTTGACATGCCAAACTGCAGAAAAAAGAGAATTCTATTACTTTGCCATTCTTCAGTTATTCAAACCATGGCGTCAAGAGGAAGAACTACTATCTTTTTATGAAGACTACCGAAGTGCATTTGAAGGACAGAAGAACTCAATACAATGTCCACATTTTCAAAGATATGTTGAAATGCTGGATGAGGAAGTACGTCAAGAGGCATTGATTGCAGCAGAGGTGGCTAAAGCTACTCCACCAGACAGCCAAGATTCAGAAAGCGGGAGTCAAGGTCCTCTTGGAGAACCTTTGATAGTTAATGATGCAGAATTGGCTATGGAAGAAGTTCAAATGGCTATGGATCAAGCATTGGAAAGTGATACAACTCTAGAAAAACTAATTTCTCAAATGAATGAACAACAAAAAGAAATTTATGAATATATTGTTGAAAAAATTGACCATGAGATTTTGCACAACACAAACGTTTGTTTGTGTACCAACTTTAAACCTCTACTTTTATATGTCAGTGGTCAAGCTGGAACAGGGAAAAGTTTCCTTATTCGAATTATCACTAAATACTTGGATGAAAAATTTTCATCACCTTTATCTTGTATTGTCACTGCACCCACAGGGTTAGCAGCATATAATATAAGTGGAGTTACTCTGCATCGACTTTTACTACTACCAGTTGAACATGAAAATAAACTGGAGTATCAAAAACTATCAGGAGAAGCTGGACAACAAGTGAGGGCAGTGTTGAAAAAAATGAAGGCACTCATAATTGACGAAGTGAGTATGGTTTCTAATATTATGTTGGCCTTTGTACATTTGAGAATGCAAGAGGTTTTGAAAACACATTATGAAGTATTGTTTGGAGGGAAACATGTCATTGTTTTTGGAGATTTACTTCAACTTACTCCTGTGAAAGGTCAACCAGTCTTCAAAATATTACGACATGAAGATACTAGAAAAACTTTAGGCAGTATTGGAAATGTGAATTTATGGTTAAACTTTGAGTACCGTGAATTGACACAAAATATGAGACAAGCAGATGATGCAAAGTATGCTCAAATTTTGAAAAGTATTCGTGTGGGTACTCACACAAAACAGTTCACTGAAACTTTGAAAGAACGTTTGGTGACTAACCTTTTTCCTGCATCACTTACTCCACCAGACATAATGGAAAGTCTCTACAAAAAACAACTAGCTCCTGTATGTCTAATGGCAACTCTAGCTGAATGTGAACAATTTAATCTTGCTATGTTAAAGAAAGAACAGCAAAATATCATTCAACTGCATTCAATTGATCATCTGGATGCACAAGGCTTCACAAGTTAACTGCGTGCAAAGGCAAAGACGCATTTGAATGACCTTCAAACATCAATATCACGGACAGCAGGATTAGAAAGTACCTTGTCACTTTGCATCAATAGTCGTGTCATGTTACGACGTAACTTGGATGTAGAGAAAGGACTAGTAAATGGAGCAATGGGTCGAGTAGTTAATTTCATTCCTTATCCAAATGGAACTAGTATTGAATTTGTCTTGGTGAAATTTGACAATTTAAAAGAACCGAAACACATTCAGAGAGTATGTGCACGTTTTCAGCTTTTTAAAGATATGTACATTAAACGAAATCAATTTGCTCTTTGTTTGGCTTATGCAGTTACAATTCATAAATCACAAGGACTGAGTTTGAATGTGGCTATTGTAGATATAGGTGAAACTGTTTTCAAAGAAGGCATGAGTTATGTAGCTCTTTCGAGAGTACGCACTCTTGAGGGGCTGTACTTGCTACATTTTCAAGAAAATAAAATAAATGCTGATCAGTCTTGCATTACTGAATATAACAGACTACGTTCTCTGTATACTCCACATCTTCAACTCTATCCTGTGCCACAGAAAAAATTACAAAAAAGGAAAATCACGTCAACAAAGGATGATGAAACTACTATAGTAAAGAAGAAGACAAAAAATGAGAAAATGGAAGAAATTCTGCAAATTTCTGCCACTGCACCAACACTTGCCTCTGGATTTACAAATCATGAAGGAATCGATTGTTATGTTAATGTTACTATTACTTTACTTTTTCAATTAGAAAAGTTAATGAACGAAATACACATACAATCTGAAGAAACTTTCAGCAACTCTTTAAGTATACTTCATAAACAAAGATTGGAATATCCCAATATCTCTCTCTATGCTGGATACCTTAGACGGGAAGTAGATCAACGTATGCACCAAGTACATTTCAGCAACAATTGCCAACAGGATTGTCAAGAGTTTCTAATGGCCATTTTGCAAATCCTTGACAATGAGCAGGTACTTGTAGATGCCTTCAAAATGTCTTACAAGTGGCAACATATTTGTACACAATGCAAATTTGTAAAAGAAAGTATAGTGCCAGAGGAAAAATTTATATATTTACCCATTCCAGAGTGCAATTCTGTCTCATTTAATAGTCTTCTATACCAAGCACAACAGAACGAGATTTGTTCTCAGTGTCATGAAAGTTGTACCTCCAACTTTTCTTTAATTCATCACAATGAATATATTATTGTAATGTTCTTGAGATATAAAAATGACGGCACAAAAGTACATACGCAGATTACAAACTTCAAATATCAGCAAGTAAGTTTAAAAGGAAAATCTTTCCAAACAGTAGGAATTATTTTCCATAATGGTGAAAACACAACAGGAGGTCATTATATTGCATGGATACGAAAAGAAAATAATTGGTTGGAATGCAATGATAGAACAATCACTCAGAAGAAACAATTGCCTAAAAAATTGAAAAATGCTTATCTCCTATTTCTGAAACATAATTGAAAATCTCACATTTTGAAGTGGAGGTGTAGTACAATATTCTACAGCATGTAGAAATAATTCCTATCTATAGTGTATGCTGCATGAACAGTTCACCAAAGTTACATTGGATAGAACAGTATATAAACATTTTGAAAAATATACTCTTTAAGTACTATAAATATATCTGCATTCTGTAAGCATATAAAACACAAATTATCACTAGTGCAGCAAAATATTGTCCGATATGTCCACACATTTTCTAATAACACACACATTGTTCTTTCTATGCACTTGTACAGTGGTTCTAAACAAATGTATTACCAATGATGTCTTCAACATGCAGTCTTCAAATTATAATACATTATTTTCTAATGTTATACCCTTTCTGAAAGGATATATAACACAATACCTAAATGACGAAAAAACTTTGGAGCAAATACATCATTTGCAAAAATCTTTCAGGAATGAACAATATCCGTAATTATTTAAGCTCATTATTTCTTTTATATAATGAAATATTTAGCAAACTGCTTTTCATAATGTCATGTTCAATGACTAACAGTTATTTGCCATAAAAAGGAAATTCTAAAAAGATCAACAAAACATTTTGTAAATGTATAACCACTGCTGTTACTGTGCCACATTGGGAAGAAATGTTCTTTAAAATCATTCTTTCTGAAGTTTGAAACACAATTTTCCTTCCAAACAACATATGAAATAAACTGTTTAAGTTGGACTACTTATATTACACTCTTCAAATTCTACAAACAGTACTTTCTAATGTTATAGGCATCCTGAAAGGATCTATAAGACAGTGTAGAAATGAGTAAACAACTTTGGAACCAATACATTATTTGTTAAATGCTTTAAGTAATACAGATTGTTCTTCATAATGTAACCTCAGCATTCTTTTAATGTAACAACATCTTCAGCAAACTATCAGCAATGGACTTTTCATAATGTCATGTTCAATGCCTAACGGTCATTTTCAATAAACAGGACATCTTACAAACCAAGAAAAGATTCCATAAACCAGCTACCAACATTGCTATTACTGTCACATGTTAGGAAGAAATATTACTTAAAAACATTCTTTCAGAAATTTCAAAGACAAGTTTCTTTCCAAACAATAACATGTTGAATTGATGGTTTAATATGGTCTATTCATATTTCAGACAGTAATTTGAAATGTTATGGACATCCTAAAAGGATCTATGACATACTGTACAAATCAAACAACAACTTTGGAGTCAATGCATCATTAGCTGAATGCTTTCAGAAAATAAGAGTGTTAATCTTAGGTCAGTTTTCTTTTTATTTAAAGAAATGTTCAGCAAACTTTTAACAATGGAATTTTCATAATAGCATGTTTAATGGCGAACAGTCATGAATAAAAAGGACATTCTAAAAGGATATAAAAAACATGGTTTAAATGTACCAAGAACATTGGCATTACTGTTCCATGTTAGATGGAAATTAATACAAACAAAAATCTTTCACAAATTTGAAAGACAATTTCCCTTTCAAACAATAACATATGAAATACACGATTTAATGTGGACTATTTCTATTCCACATATCAATATCTACAAATAGTAATTTCCAATGTTATAGACATCCTGAAAGGATCTATAACATAGTATACAAATGAGGGAATAACTTAGGAGCTAATGCATCATTGCCTAAATGATTTCAGGAATACATATTGTATTTAATCTAAGTTCAGTATTCTTTTCATGTAAAGACATCATCAGCAAACTGTTTACAATGTACTTTTCATAATACCATGTTCAGTGGCTAACAATCATCTCCAATAAAAATGACATCCTAAAAGGATCTATAACATAGTGTACAAATGAGGAAACAACTTAGGAGCTAATGCATCATTGCGCAAATGCTTTCCGGAATAAATATTGTAGTTAATCTAACTTCAGTATTCTTTTCATGTAAAGAAATCTTCAGCAAACAGTTAACAATGTATTTTTCATAGTACCATGTTCAGTGCCTAACAGTCATCTCCAATAAAAAGGACATCTTGAAAGGATCTACAAAACATGGTATAAATGTGCAAACAACATTGGTATTACGGTCACATGTTACAAACAAATTATTTCAGAAAACATTCCTTTACAAGTTTTGAAAACAATTTCCCTTTCAAAAACACATAAAATAAGCAGTTACATGTGGACTATTTATGTTCTGCTCATCATTTTCTACAAAGAGTAATTTTTAATGTTATGGGCATCCTGCAAGGATCGATAACAGTGTACACATGAGGAATCAACTTTCCAGGCAATACATACCATTTACAGCATATTCCTAGGAATATAAATTGTTCATAAATATTGGAATTCAATATTCTCAGGTAACAAAATATTCAGGAAAGTGTTATGACCTCACTTTCATAATACTGTGTTTAATCCTAAGAATTATTTTGAATGTAGAGGACATACTGAAAGGATCTAAAAAGTAGCGTATACATGTGCAAATAACTACCCTATTAATGTAGCATGGTAGGAACAAATGCTCTTCAATAAAAACATTGTTTGAAGAGTTCCAAACATCATATTCTTTTTCAGGTAAAACATATCAAACAATCGGACATGGACTTTTCAGAATATGGTCTTCCAATTCAAAGTGTACCAGTTTCCAACATTATTGATATTCTCAAAGGATCTATAAGTGAAACAATGCGGACAGACCTTTCAAGACACTACACATATGTTCAAAAAAGTATAATTAACAAAGAACAATTCCAGAAGATTGAAGTGAATTGTAGTTTTCATGTTCAACACTGCTATACTGCTGACAATGGAATGTAGTAAATGCTGTAGTTAATGGCTAACAGTTCTGTTCAATGTAGAGGATATCCTGAAAAGATGTACAACTTTACTTACAATATAAAGATAAGGAAACAACCTTGAATGCACTGTACCATGTCCTCAATATACTTAAACTACAATAGTTACAGCATTACCGATATTGCTATTATATACGCACACCCTCTGTATACCAACTGCTTTGTGAAAAATAGCACTGTGTAGAATACACAGTATTTCTTTTAAAGGCCAATTTTCCCTGCTTTCTTCTTATTCATTTACCATTACTTACATGCATACCGATATTTAATGAACATCTAACAGCTATTGAAAGTCATGAACATGTGTATATATATATTGTTTACAAAAAGAGTGGGTTTTTTTTTTAACCTTAAGATTTTTTTTCCCCACTGCCCAATGATGAAGGTTCTTTGTCATCTTGTTAATGATGCATTGATCCTATTATGTATAGAAAAAACCTACTGAGGGCAAAAAAAACAAAGGTTTAATCTGTGTATGTCTTTTACTGATCCTTTTTCCCCCTATAAACATCTCAATGTATTATAAACATATAGCACATCACAAATGTGC
>JAWWEL010222961.1:0-11240 GCA_035582915.1 Necturus beyeri | reverse complement strand
CTTCTTTGAACATTAGAACATATTTTATATTTTCCTGAACTTCTGAGTAGGCGCGGATTCCACCCTTTCTCTTTTGGATTTTGTCATTATAACCGCATGGGAATCAGGCGCCACCATTACCATCTACATATGGATTGAATATCGGACTTAATTACGCATTTATTGGTTATTCTGACTATTTTTGTGTTTCTTTCTCTGTCTCTTTTTTCCTTTTACGATCATTTGCTCCTATTTTTTGTGGTTTTTTGCAGTTTACTATTCCTTTGTTCCCTTCATTTAGAGTTGCTGTTTGCTTATTTATTTATATCATGTCCTTTACTGAAATTGCGAGATTAACTGAGGAAAAGGCCACTACTTTTGGTTTTAGTACAGAGGAAGCAGAGGCTGTTGCTGCTCTATTTACTGAGGAAGGTGAATTTATACAGGGTGCTACCAAAAAATATAATGTGAGGCAATTGGAGTTTATGAAAGCCAAAAAAATCAAATTGACTTTACATGCCAGTACTCTAGCAGAATATTATAAGGTAAGACGGATCCCGAGAGGGCTGCGAATCCTTCTACGACCCACTTTATGCCGTAAGAATAAGGACTTCATTATACAGTGGCGTATGATTCTTAACAAAACTTCATTGGATCTTCTCATATTGACTATCAAAGAATTACATAGTGAAATCTCTATCCTTAATATTGAGATTGACGAAGTAGAATCTGCTCTGACCCAGTCTATGGAATCTGTGGACTGGTCCAGAGAATTAGAGAGAGTCAATCAAATCTTGGACAATTACAAAAAAGATCTTCAAAAAACTAAGATTAGAAAATTTCGTAGGGATACGCTAGATTATAAACACGATATTGTATATACCTGGTTTGAGGAATTCAATATCCCGCAACAACAAAAGTTTTTTCGGACACACGCTGGTCAAGGGTCCTCCGCCACTGGATCCAGCTCAGATTCTAATCTTTCCCAAGCAGGCACACGGACAGACACAGTACCCACTGACGCAGCGGTACAACATTATACTTCAGGTCCATCTACAGCCCCAGCCCCTACTGGATCAACAGGAGAGGAAGCCAGTACACCGAACTTACCAAGCACCAGTGGGAATAGGCAACATTTTATGGAGTTCCCGCCCATAGGAGAACGAGGAGGGGGGGCCAGAGGGAGAGTGCCCGGAAGAGGAGGCAATCCGATTTACGATCTCAGGAGTCGGAGGGGTCATTGATTATTAATATTTCTTCACACCAACTATCTCCACTTGAAGAAAGGGTCTTAAACAAAGGTCTTTCTTTTGTGCCCACAAATAGAGGATCAGCTTTCCAAACAGAAATTGAACTCCAGGCCTTCTATCGCAAACTTAAATTAAAATATTTCTTTATGAAACAACCTGAAATACTAAGAGACCCTCCAGAATACATTGAATTTACAGGAAAGAGCATTTTTTCCCCAGCTATGACTAATGCGGCGATTGACACATTCATCCGTGAGGTTAACAATGATATTAGAAAAATTGATTTTAAAACACCACCTCGGTTTCAAAATCTTACTAAAAAAGAATGGCAGTGTATTAAACATTTACAGCAGTTACCAGGAGTGATTTTCAAACCCGCCGATAAGGGCGGCGCCTTGGTGATGATGGATGAGGACAAATATCGTACAGAAGTTCTACGCCAATTAGCTGATGTAACCACCTATAAGAAGCTAGACAAAGATCCTACTCCAGATCTAATGAAAGAAATAGAATCATGTCTTAGAATTGGTTTGGACAATAATTGGATTAATGAACGTACATTTGACTATCTTCTAAATAAACATCCCATTACACCTGTTTTATACCTCTTACCAAAAATACACAAAGATGTTACTAACCCTCCTGGCCGCCCTATTGTGGCCGGTACTAACTCTATCTTTCAACCTTTGGCCTTATATGTGGATCATTTTCTCCAACCGATTATGCAGAAAAGTAACTCCTATCTCAGAGATACCACAGACTTTATTAAAAAGTTGGAAAACATTTCTGATATACCATCAACAGCATTAATAGCGTCCATTGATATTGTAAGCCTTTATACGAACATACCACATGATGAGGGAATGGAGGCCGTGAGATCTAAATTACACATTGAAAGAACCCCAGGCGTATGCCATGAGTTTTTGATATTACTGTTAGGTATTATCCTTAAGAACTTTTTTAGATTTGAACAAACTTTTTTTCAACAACTACAGGGCACAGCCATGGGGGCCAATATGGCCCCTAGTTACGCTTGTATCTTTATGGATATGATTGAGGAACGTCTAATACTGAATGAACCAAGATGGAAAGACTTCATACACACTTGGTACCGATATATCGATGATATATTTATCATATGGTTAGGATCTTCAGAACAATTTTCTCAATTCTTTAATTACATCAATTCAGTTCACCCCACTATCAAATTTACACAATCTCTGGACAACAATGGGGTTCCTTTTTTGCACACAATAACTTCACTCAAAGATGGCCACTTTACCTTTAAACTTTATCGAAAACCCACTGATCGGAATAGCCTGCTACACGCTTTGAGTTTTCATCCCAAAAGGTTTAAGGACACACTACCATATAGTCAATTCCTTCGACTGAAACGTATCATCTCAGACCCCAGTGAGTTCGATTCTCAATCAGAGACCCTTATTAGAAGATTTCAAGAGAGGGGTTATGATAGTCTGAATTTGAAGAAACAACTTGATAAGACGTCTTTATGTACCAGGGAGGACCTACTTACTCCGAGTACAAACAGAGATTCAGAGAAACCTTGGGTTTTTGTCACTACATTTAACATTAAGAGTAGAGCCATACAGCAAAGTATTCGAAAACATTGGTCACTCTTAAGTCATGATTCGGAAATGGGCCCCCTCTGCAGAACAGAACCCACTTTTGCATTTAAGCGGGGTATCAATATTAGAGACCAACTCATCCGGGCGGATCAGATCAAGACCGGTGATACTCAGACATTCTTAGCTACTCAGAAAAAGGGCACCTTTCCGTGTTTGAATTGTTCAAATTGTAACTCCATTATACGGGGTTCCTCTATTCAGCATCCACACACTGGTGAAGAAATCCTGATTCGTGGTTTCTTCACATGCAATTCTTCTTTTGTGATCTATGCCTTAAAATGCCCCTGTGGACTATTATATATCGGTGAATCAAAGAGACCTATTAAAGAACGCCTGGGCGAACATCGGAGTGATATTCGTATTAAGAAAATGAAGTCACCCGTGGCTAGACATTGGCAGGCGTATGGACATAACATTGCACAACTTAAATTTATGATTTTGGAAATGATTCCTGAACATCCTCGTGGAGGTGATCGTATTAAAAGAATGCACCAACGGGAAACATATTGGATTTCAAGATTGGATTGCCTCAACCCACGGGGTCTGAATGAATTCATTAACTACTCATGTTTCCTTTAAGATTTCGTCCTGCTTGACGGACCATGCTCACTTAACTGGCCATTGGGCTCTACCTTGATATGAACAATTACTGTATATTTATGAGTTTGGTTCATTTTTTACCTTCAATTATCATTTGTTAGTCCAATGGTATGTAACTCTCTCCCCACCTTCCCACCTCGCCCTCAACTTGTAATTCTCCATTACTTGAATTACACCTTTAGATAGGACCATGGTTATGTATTGCTTTATGTTTCCTTTCCTCTGATTTATTCTGGTTTATGTTTCTTTACATATGACTGTATTTGTACCACAATTGACTGCTATATTCTCTCTTTTACATGGGATTTTGCCTTTTGCTTGCTGTGACAAGTTACGGAACGGTTGATGTTATAACCATGGGTAATAATCTTTACAGTTGTGACTATCTCGATTGTTTGTCACGTTTGCTTACAGGCTATTCATGCACCTTGTCACACGTGTTTCTACATGGGCACGTCGTGTTCTCCATTTAGGTTATCAAAGATATTCATTATGTACGTTCCTTATATATTTGGCGCCCTGCGCGCGTTTTCTATTAATTGATGGGGACAATGGGTTTGCCCCTTCTGTGGACACATGGTGACAACAGGCATCCCCTTATGATTTTAATATAGTACCTCGACTATATTTGTTGATGTCAGTGTTATCAATTTGTTGCTTCAAAAAGTTTCCCTAATAACAAGGTGTTGAGATATACATGTATGATATTATACACAGAGCTGGCACTAATGTGCTGATATGGATTTCAATTCGATTAGTTGTAATAATAGCGCACTATAAGGTTATATACATATAGTGACCTGCTTTATATATATAGTGACCTGTTTTACCCACTTAGACACCTCTTATAGTCCTTGAGGTCAGTATTTACATTCTGATGCTTTAAAATACTCTCCAAAACAATGTGTTGAGAGGTATATATGTATGATACCGCACACAGAGTTTGTACTTATGTACTGATGTAATTTGATTAATCTAAAAGCTGCAGCAACTGTGTATTGTAAGGTTATATACACATAGTGACTGGTTTTACCCACTAAGACACTCTCATCAACCTACAGTACTCCCAATTCTTGCACCTGATTGCACACGTTTGAACAGTAGGCACATTACTAATAGATAACATCTTCTGTTAGATGCTGATATGGGGTGATTTAATGTACCCTTCTTGGTATTTGGTTTATTGTTGTTGATCTTATTATGCTAATTATTATTTATTTTATTTTTATTGTAATCATTATGTTCTTCTGATTTGAATGCCTGAATATTATTGTGTAACACTTGTCATTTAGATGCACTTGCTGAAGCTGCCTCGGAGCAGCGAGTTGAGAAAGTAGTGTAAAAGACCGTGCACCGCACACGCATGGTTTGTTTACACAGATTAACTTGCGGATGAACTGCGCGCCGCGTCACACGTTTCACGTGGTGACGTCGTGCGTCAGTCCGTTCCTTACATCTATTTTAGCAGACCGCCGTCAGCGAGTGAACATGCTTTCTCTCGCGGTCGGCGGGAGCTCTTGACTTTTTGCCAGCTATTACTTGGCTTGGAGGGGTCCCCCTTCTAGGTCCTTAAGCTGCCCATCCAGCGCCTGATGAGTCCTGGGAGGACGAAACGCGTCGCGCATGAACTTTGGGCCAGTCTACTTTTATTGTCAGGTACCTCCTGAGCGTTCTACACGCTCTATTTTGTGATATCAAGCATATATGATTTGTTGAGCCAACTATATGGGCCATCTAACTTTTATTATCAGGTACCTCCTGAGCGTTTTACACGCTCCATTCTGTGATACTAAGAATACATGATCTTGAGCTACCCATGTATGCTATATTGATTTATTTTAGGTACCTTTTGAGCGTGCTATATACGCTCTTTATTTTGATTTTGATTATACAATTAATCACACCAGTATTTGGTCATTCATTAGTTATTTTCCTTTAGCTTATCATTTGTTGTGCATGTTTATGAAATACATTGGACACACTTTAAGTGTTGACAATTCCTCATAAGTTGTACACTGGTACTTTAAGTAACTCTTATGAACTATTTTCATATTAATTTGATTGTTGGATAGGACCAACCTCTTTATTTGTTTTACGTGAATATTGGCGATTATAAATCTTTTATATTGACAATCTTGTGAAGTGTGGTTACTTATTATGGTATTTAATTTTTTCCACAGTTTATGGACCTGTTCCTTTGTTCTGTCCTACTGTGGAATTGTTGTGAGTGCAGCTGCTTGATAGCGTGGTCTTTTACGCTATTTTGTTGTGTTCCTATCTTGGTTTGGAGCGGTTACCGGACCTTTTGGCAGCAGCACCGATATGAAGCTATAGAGACTTCTTTGAACATTAGAACATATTTTATATTTTCCTGAACTTCTGAGTAGGCGCGGATTCCACCCTCTCTCTTCCCAAACCACAGCAAGCCAGGCAATGACTTGTTGGAGCAGGATTTCTCCCAGGCTTGGGAAGAAATTTCCTCAGACCGATGGGTTCTGGGGAGCATCACTTTGGGGTACGCTCTTCAATTCATTAGGACACCCTGAAATATTCCTCCATCACATCAAAACTATGGAAGGAACGTGTCACTTCTGAAAGCAGAGGTGGATACTCTGTTTAAAAAAAGAATAAATACATAAATAAAAGAAAGGGTGATAGAATTGGTTCCTTCCACAAAGAGAGGTCGGGGTTTATCCCCATACTTTCTCGTGGACAGAAAGATTCCAATAATAAAAGACCAAATTGAAATCTTCGGCAGTTAAACCAGTCTCTAAAGAAAGATAGCTTCGAGAGGGTAACTTTACAAGTGACAGTCCCTGCCATTCTTCCCAAAGACTACATGGCAACGCTGGATGGGCAGGTGGCTTATTTTTCATTCCCTGTCAGACCAGCACACACATGATATCTGCATTTCATAGTGGACGGTGTCCATTGCCGTTACAGGGTGCTGCCTTTCGGGTTAAAGTCTGCACCCAGAGTTTTCACAAAAGGTCTGGCTGTACTGGCAGCTCATCTAAGAAGGCAAGGTCTGCACATTTATCATGTCTGGAGGATTGCCTGGTGAAGGGCTCTTCACCAGAGCAGACTGTTCCATCCCTTCAACTAACTGTGGACCTATTGCACAGTCTGAGGCTCTCTCTGAATTGAGGGAAACCCAACCCAATCCCTGAAGAGAGTTCAGTACATCGGAGCTATCTCGGGCTCCGAGCAGATGAGACTCTTTCCATCACAGGAGCGATGCCAGGCGTTTCAGAGGAAGATCTTGATCTTCAGGGAAGGTGCGTTAATCTCAGTACGCACGGTGGCATCCTTACTAGCCCTGATGTCCTCCTGCATCATGCATGCCTCCACATGTGGCTTCTTCAAGAGTGTCTACACTGCCAGTGGTCTCAGATGTCACATTGTTGGGTCGACAAGTTCGGAAGCTCTAAGGAAGCAGCGGCTTCTCTAACATGGTGAACGAGTTTGTCGATTCTGATGCAAGGATTGCCAATGATACCTCCATTACACCAACATATGATGGTTTCAGATGCATCCCTCAAGGGATGGTGAGCACACGTGGCAGACCTGATGTCCAGAGGACTTGGTCGGAGACAGAGTCCACATACCACATCAATATACTGGAGCTAAGGGCGATTCTCCTGCCCTTCAGGCTTTTCTGCCAATCCTGAAAGGACCTTCGATCCAGATTCAAACAGACAATACGACCGGTATGTTTTACACACGAAAACAGGAGAACAAGGTCATGGGCACTGTCGAAAGATGTACATAGACTGGAATTTGGCACACTAACGGTTCAACATCTGCCGGGCGTACAAAACAAAAGACCGGACTTCTTGAACAGGCATCTGACAGAAGTTCTCGAGCAGGGACTAAACGGAGGCATACTCAACCTTTCGCTCACTGGGGAAGTCCAGAAGTGGACATATATTGCTACAAAGAAACATGCAAAATGCCCTATCTTCGCCTCCAGATCACAGAGCCCGGGATCTCTGGGTAATGCTCTTTTGATAGATTGGTCCATGACTTTTCTGGTGGTTTCCAGATCTCTTACAACTGTCATTATCTCCACACACCTAGCTGCCTTGCAGACCAGTTCTGTTAATGAGGAACAAGGACAAGATGTGGCACCACGACCCAGCATCCCCCACCTTAGCGGGCTGACTCCTGCGGTCCTCCAGTATGGCCACTTAAATCTTCCGGAGGATTGTATGGAAATTCTGTGTGTGGCCAGGAGGCCCACAATGAGAACTTGTTATTCGTAACTTGTTATTCGTTGAAATGGAAAATATTTTGTATACAGTATGGTGCATGCAGAATACTCATGACCCTTAGAATGCCAGTAGGAAACGGTAGCTTCTTACCTGCTTTCCTAGCAAAAAAAAAGACGCACAAGCGTCCCTACGTAATCTCTTCAGATAAGTCAGCTGCCTCCTCGTAAATCCCTCCTCCTGTACGGGGTGTACTGCTATGGAGTCTATTCAAAGATTGTGAATCTGGGGAGGACACCACTCGTTGAAGAAGAAAACGTTACTTACCTGTAACACTAGTTCTTCAACGAGGTGTCCTCCCCAGATTCATCATCACCCTCCCAACCTCCCTGTCACTCGGAGGCAGGTGGAGATGTCTTATTGCTACTGCGAGTAATCCTGCCTACCTGCCTACCGCATACTTGAAAACTGCAGCTGAATGAACTTTGTGACATTCTTTTCTTCAACTGCAAAGTGCTACTGCCATTAAGACTGTTGCTGCCCCAGCTGAACCATCGCTGAACCATCGCAAAGAACTCACTATCCCACAAGGCTGTGTGAGCGTCGCCGCCTTCGCGGCCTGCCCTCCCTCCCCGCCGGGTGGTGATGCACCTGATAGGGGGTGGAGCTAGGGGTCGGTATCTCCGCGCTCTCGCATCACTTAATCCTTACACGTAACGCGCAGCGTTCGCGCGAAGTGTACCTGCAGTTACGCAGTTGGGCAGGTGGGCTGCGTGGTCGTGGTTTGATTCCACCTACACCTTAATTACCACGGTGAGTGAGGAGATTTATAACTACAGAATAGCATTCTTACTTAAATCCACACCCAAGAATAGAGACAACGATGGCTCCAGTAAGAAAGAGTCTGAAACCGGGCGGGTCTTCTACTCTCACTACCAGATTACTTAGAACACGCATAATCAAATTAGCTCACAAAAATGCTACCAGCAAAGCCATTGCAGAGAACATAACGAAAAACACAAATGCTATTCAGACGTCAGCAAAAAATCAGACTCCAGCAACAATACCAGCACTATTTACCAAACAAACACATAAAACTAATTCATTGGTCACGGCGACTGACGAGAACGCTCCCTGTTGTAATCAGGAGAACACAAATATCGGCAACTACACAACTGCTTGTAATGAAGTGCATAACACGGAGAGTATAATAGACGGAGACCCGCTACCAATCACATTTGATTTAAATCATTCCCTTCCCTTAACTGAGTCCCCTGCAGCACCACAATCGGAGCTTGCCTGTGAAATACTCTCGGCACATAAACCACATCCACCCATTCAATCCACTGACACACAAACTATAGTTATTCCCATTTCTAACACAACCGGAATAGAGCAAGGAGTCACGCTTGACCGAATAGACTCATTACTCAACATTAACTCATCACAAATAGACGTAAGCGCAGACTCATTGATACCCTCACAGCCAGCACACATCTTACTTGAGAAGATTATTAGGGAGACACGTTTTAATGGGGACATTTTACTTGAACACTCAGGTCTGCTAGTTAAAATCCTGGACTGTCTCACAACTTTAAATATGATAGTGTTAGGTATAGAGGAGGGACTAACAGTACCCACCTCGGAAGAACTGGGAACCTATACCTCTGACACAAATACAACTAATAACACCAAGGCACCTGAAAAAGGCGGGATGTCGAAAATGACTAACGACACACTTGAGTCCACCAATTGTTCCAACAACACTAAAAGTCAGAGTAAGACAACAGCAGATAAGGACCTAGCTGATAATACAAACAACAACACTGAAGACGTCAGTACGCACAACAATGAACAGCTGTATTTATCAAAACGGAAAAGGAAAAAATTAAATAAACAAAAGAATACGTTAAAAAGATTGATAAATTTAACTGAAAGAAAGACTAAGATGATCTCCAAAAAGAACAAAGCAGAAGCAGAAGCAACAAGTTTTGAGCACATTGAACTAAATTCCTCCACAACACATGATACGATTGAAGAGATCAGGTCACCAAACATACAAGATACAGTTACCCCTGCCTCTCCTAATACAACATCACTACAAACCATAATTGAAAATCAACAAATTTTGTTAGACCGACTAAAAAATGTTACATACACACAGGCCTTGCAGCACAGCAACAAAGACGCTCCCACTCAAAACAGCACTACACTAGCACCTCTATGGACCACACTGGGAACAAATAATAGAAACAATCAACTAGCTAAAGCATCTGCAAATGCAGCTAGAAAGAATAATCAACGCCCCATAGGAGCGGGCAAGGAAAATATGGAGCCCCTTTTAATCGAATCAGAGACATCAACAGGCATACTATGTTTTGTTTCCCTTTTTGATCGGCATAATCCAGTAAAAGCGATTAACCGAGAAAATGTATTAAAGCTTCTTCACACCTGTATTAATTTAAAAGACATAAGAAGCGCTGACATATCGCAAGTATACGTTCTTCCTCCGGACTCAAAAAATACACTTCCCACAAGTTATGTGAAATTTGCCAACACGAGTTGGCTCAGCAGAATCATGAAGAGTTGCGAATTATTTTTATCTAAAGGTTATGATGTAATCCTTGCCAAAACGGCTGAACTTCCTCATAGGATCAAGACCAGTGAATACAAACCTGACTTATTACAGACTGAACACATGAACTACACCACTACAACCAGTAGTGATATACAAGAACAACTAAGGGAGGCTATACGCTCTCTTAATGAGGTCATGAAAAAATATAACAAACAAAGTCATCTAGCTCATGTGCCAGCACAAACCTCACGCCTTTAGCAGTAAAAAATACAAGACCACCACTGATTCAGATGAGACCCTTAAAATACTAAACTGGAATATCGCTGGATGGAGAACGAAAATGGAGCACCCCCCAACCACCTCCTATTTAGCCAAGCATGACATTATCATGCTACAGGAGACCTGGTCTGTTGACGCTATTGATTTCACTGGTTACCATTGTTTCTCCTCTCCGGCAACTAAAAGTAAGAAAGGAAGGGCAAAAGGTGGACTGTGCATTGCCATTAAAGATTCAATTGAGCTAGATAGAGTTAGTACACTCACGTCTTCTCCCTACTTATTGTCCTTGAAAATCAATTTTACGGACAGCATGATGCTGATTGTCACGAATGTATACTTACCTCCAGGACAAAATCATGAAAGTACAAATGCTATAGCAGATCTAAAACAGCACATGAACTTTATTTGCAACATCATCCCACCACACTACTCAATAGTCGCAGGAGATTTTAATTCTAGCATCACACCCCTGATTTTAAGAGATAAAGACCTAAATGATCTCAAAGAAATGTGGGGAATACCTACTGCCTCCTTTCCCCCCATACATATTGACCCAGATTTATGTCTCTTTCCAGGGATGTCCAGACACAGCTTTTCAGAGCCTGGCTGATTGCCTGACTGAGGTGGCCGCTTGGATGGGAACAAATTGGCTGAAACTCAATCCTGACAAGACGGAATTCATGATTGTGGCGTCTGA
>JAWWEL010221850.1:0-11243 GCA_035582915.1 Necturus beyeri | reverse complement strand
TTTCTGAAGTACAGTACTCTGATAGATATCAATAAGTGTAGAGCATGTCTGCTCATTTAAGGATTACACTGTTATATGAAGTACTGTACTCAGATTGGTAGAAGAGAGTGTGTAGCATGCTCTGCTGTTTACTGCAGTATTTGAAAGTACTCTTCTTAAGAGCTCTAGATCTATCTGATCGATGACATTCAGTTGTCTTATTTTTATCGGTTTGGGGGCCTGCAGGGTCCCCCTGGGAGCTGTAGTCAGAGAGCAGAAATTGTCTCTTCCTTTTCCAACTTTAAAAGAGCCCCAAAAAGCCTCTCTGTTCCCAGGAGGGAGAGAGAAATTCGCTTTAATCTCCGCGCCTCCCACGTCTGTGCATTTACCAATCGTTCTGAGGATGCTTAGGCCGATTTGCTGCTCTTTACATCCCCTATTATATGACACATTCCTTCCCACCGTGTCACGTGCTGCAAGATTCCTCCTTTCCCGCCACTCCTCCCAGGCTTCATTACTTTTAACAGACCCCCACTTCATGCCCCTGGAGCCGCCGGCACTCCACTTCTCTCTCCTTCCTTGCTCACCTCTCCCCTCCATTAACCCATCACTCTCTCCTGTGCCTCCACTTCTCTCTCCTCCCTTACCCATCACTCCCCTCCCTTGCCCACCTTTCAGGCTCGGAGCTGTGAGTCTCAGCCTCCTGCAGTTCTAGGGAGCTGCACTCCGGCTGCAGATACTTCAACGTGCTCCCCTCTGGCATTCAGCGGCTGATCCTTACTGCTGGGTCTGACGGGGGAAAAATAACAGAAGCACATCTGTTCAAAACCGCACGCAATGATAGAAATGGGTTCTAAAAGAAATAAACATTAAAAACGAGATGTGCAAGCTGTGAAAAATAAACACACACTAATTATTACATTTTAAAATTTTAACAATAGCGTTAAAAAAATGCATACTCCATCAGATTCCAAAGTTTGGTCCCCACAGACCTTGCAAACGTAAAATGACTGACAGGAAAAATGATCTGCAGAGGGGCCAGACATTTCACCCAAGCACAGGGTGCTGTCTTTTTTTTTGGTGAGAGGGGCGCGGGTGTAGGCGTAAATACATTGGTGGTGTCCGAGTGCAGATCCTCTAATATCTTAAAGCTCGTTTGTTCTTTTCTATCCTGGGAACGTTTACGGTGGGGGGATAAAACATTTACAGAAAACGGCCATCACAGAGTCCTGGGAGTTAACTGTGTCTTGGGTTTTGATGGTTCTACTTTACATTGCGAAAAGCAGGGCAGTCCCGCTGATTGCGTGACTCACCTAGCATTCCGAGGGACAGAACCGGCCCCCGTCATCCTCCACGTGTGCGATCCGTCCATCCCGCCTCTGACGATCGCCTCGCTGCGCAGAGGTGTGGCGCAGCTTGCCTGTGGGCGCGAGGTGGTCAACACCCAAAGGCGTTGGCCAGCGCGATGGCGTCACTACACCGGCCGCCGTTGGGTGGACGCTTACACAACGGTCATCTTGGAACTCAAAGACGGAGGTGGCTGGTGAGCGGGTGTGATGGGGGTAACGGCGGGTTGAGGTGTATGCCGGGTTCGGCCGTTTGTATCACATTGTATGCAGTGTTACCCTGTATAACGCGCTCATTGATCAGCAGGGGCTACCACCATGTACTTAATACACTTATTGCGCTCTAAGGGGCAAACTGGGAATGTGCGTCTGCCCCCGCAGTCAGCTATCCTACCCGTGTAAAACCCACATACAAGTCTGCTCGAACCGCTGCAGTTACCGTTGCACCCGCTGATTCCCAGAGTCTGGCAAAATCTTCCCTCAGTACATTTTTATTTAGGATTGTTCTCGCTAATCCACACCTGTGCACCGTACATGATCATAGGGTTACATTTTTGTATATATATTCTGTGAATTGGCTCAATGGGTGAATTACTGTATTTACGTTGAAACTTTAGTCCATTCATCGGTGCCTTAACTTTGCCAACTATTTGTTCAAGGTGGGAACTCCGTGTAAGATTACTTGAGAATACACCCCCCGAATATGTATACTCCTTTACCAACTCTAGTGATACAGCACCCAATTTCCAAGTATTTATAGGCATCCTATTTTTGCACAACAATTTTGATTTTGCGACATTTGTTAATCTGTCGCCAAAGGCCAACACCCGTTTCATCCATTAAAGGCACACTCGTGTATTTTTTTAATGCCATGTAAATAATCTCTGTACATGTATTCATTTTGTTCATTGCAGTGCTGTGTTTGGCTGTCGATATTTTTTTTTGTTTGTTTCAAGTTTAAATGTAGCCGGCATTTTGAATGAAATTCTCCCCTTTGGAGTCCTGAAATGGCCGCATGTTTGCTGGGTTTGTCTCCCAGCGGCCCCTGCGGCAGCTCCGTTTGTTTTGCACTTTGTTTTTGAACGCGCCCTCTCCCGATACGTAGTGACTCAACTCGGGAGCGCGCTCTCCTCGTGTCGTTCAGCAGCCGAGGAAGGTCGAGCGCTCCTCGTGTGTGTCTATGATTTAGAGACCGTTCATTTTTCAGCTCAGGCTAATTACTTTTTTTACTTTCATGATAATGCTTTGTTTAAAGGGCTGAGGGCACAGGTCATTTTAAAGTACGGATGGTAAGCCAGTTGAATGCATGGAGAATGTGTGTTGTGTATATGTTGTTTCAGCCATGTGTATTTCATAATCTGCGCTGTGTGTGTTTGTGCTCTGTGTATTCGGTAATGTGTGTCTGATGTATGTTTCTGTTATATGTGTGTCTGCTGTGTGCGTTTCTTTTAATCTGCAATGTGTGTCTTCTGTATGTCTGCGCTATGCGCGTTTGTCAATCTGTTAGTGTACGCCGTGTGTCTGGACTGTGTGGGGAGAGTAAGCAGTTTTCAGAGTACAAATAATCAATCAGGTGGGACCCCCTCCACCCCCAAAACCAGCAATTCCACTTAAGATAGCCCGGGGGGTTAATGCTTCCTCTGCAGAGATCTGGGCATAACCTGAAAGACACAGGTTCAAATCCCAGCAGGTGTACTCAAATTGTCATTCTTCCATAATTAATAAATTGACTATTATTGAGTTTGGTAATAGTAACTGCAAAATCTGAGGTAGCAAGCACTATATAATACCTCAGATTATTATGTCAATTTAAAATCATTGTACTTTTAGGCCGTTGGTAAAGTGTAAGCGTTAACTTGCCCAAAGGTCCTATTATCCATTTACAACAATAAAGCCCATGAGTGGCTAAAACTATGAAGTGGTGGCATTGCTACCCCAGCCCCCATACAACTTTAAGAGTGGTGGTGCATCCTCCCCTTTAGGCCATCAGCATGCATGGAAGAAAAATGCCACCCCGGCCACCGCCTGATGCCACCTTTCTCTACAACCAGCTGATGAGGGCGACAGCAACGTGTAATAATATTAACTTGTTTTTGTATATGTTATGTGACTGCTAAGATTCGAGCTTGTGAATCTCCAGTTGCACACAGGTCTGTGCAGCAGGTGCATCAACCCCTGAACTATCTAGGCAATTCATTTGAGAAACACGATGCCATCATCCTCTCAACGCACAAACACAACTTTACTCTTCTATTGAAACAAAGACAGAGTGCGCCTTCCTTGAGAACCCAGCCTTCCAGCACCCATTATTTTCTCATAAACAACCCAGGCATCACAGCTGACTGTCAGTGTGTGCCGCAGCAGGGAGCCTAACCTAGCTTGGAGTATGGGGAGAGGCAGCAGCCCTGCAGGGAGACACATACAGCCAGCCCCTTCCAGTGGAGCCCTCGTGATCACTGGTGAAAGGAAGCTCCACTCCTTTGAGTGTTGCAAGAGGCTGTATATGAAATGCTCGTCTGCAGCCGCAGAAGCCTGGCAGTGCAGGGCCGATAGATGCAGCGGGGACCCTTGCAGCAGGGGGTCAATGATGTTTGAGAGACACCCTCTTGCATGTGAACCTGCTGCTGCATTTTGTGCGTCTACCCTACGCATGCACCACACTGTCAATCCTGCGTCTTATAGTGTACAGACTCCTTATCCAACAGGTTGGTGGAAGAAGGCACATAGGTACCAGGACCACATTCACTTGAGCAGGCAGTGATCCTTGTACAATAGTCTTGTCTATTAGAGTCTGATATTTCCCATCAGTCAGTCAAAACACTTACAAGGTGCTCTATACCCCAAGACAAAAGTACCTAATTAGGGGTACTCTATGATGGAGTCTAGGATCTAAACTAGCAATCACCAGTGAGTGCTTTAGAGAATACTCGAACGTTTGATTACAGAAAAAATGAAAACAAAACCAAGGATAAACGGAAGTTTAAAAAAACCACACTTAAAAATATCAACATTTAATAATGTCACCATGAATTACCCACTCTCCATTCAATAAAATCGAAAAATGTCAACAAATGAAAACGTTCTTGAATGGGGATGGCAGTGCACGGAGCTAGAGTGCCTTATGCAGATAAGTACTTTATGACGAAGAGCGTTATCCTGGATTGATGGCATTTTAGGCAGAAGTTGAAAATGAATAATTCCTGTGTTTCCACAAAGGGCGACTTGATATACCAGTGATATTTGTTTTAGTTACCCATAAATAAATTGAGAACACTAGCCACGAATCTTGAACTCCACACTACCTGGGTTTAAACATGTATATGTTATAAAAACAAAGGTCTTGTGCACAAAGGCAGTCTTATGTCATCAGTGAAGGCTAAAGCAGGAGCTGAACATTAGTTGACAGGCGAAAAACCCTTTAACAGATCTCTCGTGACCAGTAAACGCAATCGGAACAAACAATGAACATGGTTTTGTTTCTAAGCAGACAGTTGGCAAAATGTGCTGTTTACCTGGAGTTCCTCATCCGCCCTCAGGTTCCTCATTTAACCCCTTTACTGCTATGCAGTTTCCCCATGCACTGCTGGTCATTGATGATTGTCATAGACTTGGATGTCGCACTGACGGGGCTAGCGGTAGTACAAAGCTAACCCTGTCAGCCCGACGTCCATAGCGGGGAAGGTGCTAAAAAAAGAATCAGTGGAGGAGGGTTTCTTATACATGTGTGATCATTTCCCCTTAATAAAAATGATCATGAGCCAAGAAGAAACATTTATAAAAACGTATGTATATTAGCAAAAAAGGAAATGAAAAAAGTTGTACTGAGCATTTTTTTCAGTACATAAAAATAAATGTTCTGTCACTGCCCCAGGGGCTGTTGGGGGTAAAAACCCAGGTGGCGCCTGCCATTAGACCCTTGTGAAAGAGTACAGAAATCACAAAATGGCGGAATCGGCAAAAGGGGAAGAAAGACAGCAGCACAGAAATGAAACATGGAAAAAAAGTGTACAAATGTATTCCAACAATATAAAATAAGTCTTCCAAACATGTAAAGATTACAATATTGAGGAAAAAATCATGGGTGACAGTGCCCCTTTAAATGATCCCATGACAGAGGTGGGAGGGAGGGGCTTCAAAATATAGGAGGAAACTGTTCTCCCATGCAGCACTATATACAGTGCCATTTTAAACGATCCCATGACAGAAGTGGGAGGGAGGGGCTTTAAAATATAGGAGGACACTGCTCTCCCATGCAGCACTGTATAATTTGTTAAGGGCCCCTCGCCCCAAGGCTGTATGCTGGGGTGAAATGTCTAGCCCCGCCTAATAGTTCTGCTGTCCATCATGTATGTGTTTGCATGGTGTGTGGAGCCCAAGCTTTGCAATTTGCTGTAGAAGGCATTTTTAAAACATTATTGTTCAAAGGTTAAAAACGTACAATTAGTGTGTGTTTATTTTTTTATGGGGGTTGCAGATTTCGTTTTAAATGCTGATTAATTTTAGAGGCCATTTCTGTCATGGAGTCGGGTTGGGCTTGTTTTTGGCTTTTTCGGTGGCTAAAGTTGCTTGTTTTTAACATACATTGTGCTTGTTTTTTCCATCAGACCTGGCAACACTGGTTGCAGAACCTACGGAGCAACGGTCCAAAGAGCAGAGGAGCGGGGCATTGTGAAAGAGAAGGTTGTTTGTATCTATCGGAAAGAGAATGACGGGTAGAGCTCGAGCCAGAGCAAGAGGCAGGTCCCGGGGTCTGGAGACTACACTACTGCCGGGGCCCATTGCCCCTCAACCAGGTCCAATGCAGCCTGAGCCAAAGCAGCCGCCACTACCACCACCCCCAGCATCAGAGGGAGAACTTGTTGGACGTGGACGACAACGAGGTATGCCTATACCAGCAAGGCTATATGGTGATGAACTTCAGCTTTCAGTTGGTTTTCAGGAAATGTCCCTTAGAGAGAGAGGAGGCCGTCGACGTGATTATCACGACCTTGGAGTGAACACCCGTCAGACTATAGAGCATGTGAAGAATTCAAAAACTGGTGTTTCTGGTAACACTATAAAGTTGAGCACAAACCATTTTAGATTGACGTCTCGTCCACAATGGGTGTTATACCAATACCATATAGACTTCAACCCTCTGCTGGAATCCAGACGATTACGAACAGCTTTGTTGTTAAAGCATGAAGAACTCATTGGAAAAGTGCACGCTTTTGATGGAACAATATTATTTCTGGTCAAAAGATTGGAGAAGGTCTCGGAGGTTTTTAGTCAGACTCGAAATGGAGAGACTGTGAAGATCACAATCACTCTGACTAATGAGCTGCCACCTACTTCCCCAACATGCCTGCAGTTCTACAACATTATTTTCAGAAGGCTTTTGAAGATCATGAATTTGCAGCAGATTGGACGGAATTATTACAACCCGAATGATCCAGTAAGTGTTCCAAATCACAGGTTAATGATTTGGCCAGGCTTTACAACATCTATTCTTCAGTATGAGACTAGCATTATGTTGTGCACAGATGTCAGCCACAAGATTCTTAGAAGTGAAACTGTACTTGATTTCATGTACAGTATGTACGAGATGGTTGAAGAGAAGCGGTTTCAGGAAGTATGTGCCAAAGAACTCATTGGATTGATCATTCTTACAAAGTACAATAACAAAACGTACAGGATTGATGACATTGATTGGGAGACAAATCCTAGATTTACCTTCAAGAGAGCAGATGGAAGTGAAACAAGTTATGTAGACTATTATAAAAGACAATATAACCAAGAGATTACAGATCTTAGTCAACCAGCAATTGTCAGTCAGCCCAAAAGAAAGCGTGGACCAGATGGCACTGTTCCTGGACCAATAATACTGATTCCTGAGCTCTGCTATCTCACAGGTCTAACTGATAAGATGCGGAGTGATTATAATGTAATGAGAGACTTGGCTGTTCATACAAGATTAACACCTGAGCAAAGAGAAAAGCAGGTTGGAAAACTGATTAATTACATTCAAACGGATGATAACGTTCAGAAAGAACTTCGTGACTGGGGGCTCGGCTTCGATGCTAATTTGCTTACCTTTACCGGAAGAGTTGCACCACAGGAGAAAATACTTCAAGCAGACAAAATGGTTGACTATGCCCCACACACTGCAGACTGGACAAAAGAGACTAGAGGGTTGCCATTGATCAGTCCAAAGCCTTTAGACAACTGGCTGTTCTTTTATGTACAAAGGAACTATGAAGCTGCTAATACACTGGTACATAATCTGTTCAAAGTCACACCTGCCATGGGCATCAAAATGAACAAAGCAGTCATGGTTGAAGTTGAAGATCGGACAGAGTCTTACTTGAGGGCTCTGAAGCAAAAGGTCACATCAGATACACAAATGGTTGTTTGCTTGTTGTCCAGTGACCGCAAGGATAAGTATGATGCCATCAAGAAGTTCTTATGCACAGACTGTCCCACCCCAAGTCAGTGTGTTTTGGCTAGAACATTAAGCAAACCACAAACTGTAATGACAGTGGCCACAAAGATTGCTTTACAAATCAACTGTAAGATGGGAGGAGCGCTCTGGCGTGTTGATATACCACTAACAAAGTTGATGATTGTAGGCATTGACTGCTACCATGACAGTACCGCAGGCAGGCGATCTATTGCAGGCTTTGTTGCTAGCCTGAATGATAAAATGACACGTTGGTTTTCTCGCTGTGTTTTGCAAGATCGTGGGCAGGAGATAGTGGATGGTCTCAAAGTCTGCTTACATGCATCATTGAGAGCTTGGGTCTCTTATAATGATGCATTGCCTACCCGTATTATTGTCTACCGTGATGGCGTTGGTGATGGGCAACTGAAAACTTTGGTGAACTATGAGGTACCACAGTTCTTGGATTGTTTGAAGTCTTTTGGCCGTGATTGCAACCCTAAACTCACCGTGATTGTTGTGAAGAAAAGAGGGAATGCAAGATTCTTTGCTCACGCTGGTGGAAGGCTTCAGAATCCTCCACCAGGGACCATTATTGATGTGGAGGTCACAAGGCCAGAATGGTATGACTTTTTCATCGTCAGTCAATCTGTGAGGATGGGGACTGTTACTCCGACACACTACAATGTAATTTATGACAACAGTGCTTTGAAACCAGACCATATGCAGCGTCTAACATACAAACTCTGTCACATGTATTATAACTGGCAAGGCATCGTTCGAGTACCAGCTCCATGTCAGTACGCCCACAAACTGGCATTCCTCGTTGGCCAGAGTATACATAAAGAACCTGATCTGTCCTTGGCAGATCGTTTATATTACCTATGAACGAGAAAATAAATTCAGTCTTCTTGAAGATCTAGAACACTATTTTGTCTTCAATCATAGAAATGTATGTATTGTGTAAATCATTTAAAGTTATGCTTATTTTTTGTTCAATCTCAAACATAGTTTGCTGCAGTCCATGCCATGAGCTGGATTATTTGAATGTTCTCATTAAAAAATGCATGTGCCAAATTAACATTTTAGCTGTGTGGATTTGCATATTTATGTATAAGTGTTGCAACTCAGCTACTTGTGGATTTTAAGCTCCGCCTTTGTCGAAGGAACTGTTTGCTACGTATTTTCTTTACAGAACAGCATTATAGACCTTTAACTTTGGTTAAAAGTTAAGGTTAAAACTGCCAATTTCTTTTATACGCTAAATATGAAAGTCTCATTATCAAAAAATATATATTTGTGACGCAGCATGTCATTTTATATAGTTTTGGGTTGCAGGATGTGCACATCAAAATCATTGTTTTCTTGACCAAGTCCAGTTAACTCCTTTACTGCTACATTGTTTTCCCCTGCACTGCTGATGACTCATCATTCAGCATCGTTAGGACGTCACACTGACGGGGCTAGCGGTGCAGGTGCACTGTTAACCCCGTCGGTGTGACGTCCTTAGCAGGGAAGGGCTAGTGTTGATCAGAGAAGTTGACTGACCAACTTGAGACATTTCTTTTAACATGCAGTTTCTGGGTCTTCTAATTGAATCAACGTCTTCCTGATTAGAAAATTCTGATGCTATTTTTTTGTTGTTGAATGAAGCGTACAGTAGCAGTCTGCTCCTTCGTATTTCATTCATACTGTATATCCATCCTGGATAGAATAGAATTCATCATTGAAAGTTCATTCTTCAAACCAGAACATCATTTCTCATTTTTTACCTGTGGCATAAAGCAAAAGTGAGCAGCTGACGTTTGGATTTCTCTTCGTCTTTTAATCACAGTGCGGTTATGGGTGATTACATTTATTTTTTTAAAAATGTAGAATTGCCTTCCTTTTTGTTAAAAAATGTGAGATCCAAATGGAAATGTATTTAGCAACAACTGTAGTGCCGTTTGGTAAATGCATATACATTGCAACCAGGGATGCACCTTTCAAACGTCGGACAAAACCAGCTTTTTTTGTAGAATAGTGTTCATAGCATATTACTATGAATTAAGTACCCAAAGCTTCAGTTAACTAATTTATTGTGTCTTGTGTAATAAATTAATCTTTATTTAAAATCTTAAAAAAAAAAAAGACATTTGCGGTTCTCAACAATTTCAACCGGTGCAACACCCAGGCTGGCCAGGGTTAATGCGCTTGCGCGCATTTTTTGCTTACAGTATAGCAAGGGGGTGAAGCTCAGTGCAAAAAATAGGAGAGACACACCAATTACTGAAAGGGTATTCTATATTTATTTAAAACTACTGTTTACAACAATCACAGCTACAACCAAGATACACCGTAAGCCCCAAAAATCAATTAAAAAACAGCAATTCCCAGGTGGTGCCACATTTTCACCAAACCCAAATGAGAGGAGCACATACAGTGGCGTAACACAATATGATGGGGCCCCCCTGAGAGTAGTGCTCGGGGGGCCCCTGAGATTCATGCCAACCCCAGCGTATCTGCAGAACTATAAACATGCAACTCCCCACCCCCAAGGAGTTTTGGGGAAATGTGTGAATTGCATTTTATAGCACATTGGGTCAGTAACATTGGTCAGAATGATTCAATGTGATAAAAATGAACAAACAAAAAAGTCGCCCATCAAAATGTTGACCAGAAGAATTTGCACAGAATCAATCAATTTTCTGCAAATATAGGGGGCAGCAGTGCAACCTTTTCCTTCAGAATAAAACCCACACTAGTTTCTAGTCCTGTAAAATTGTTACGATTTAGCTTGCAGGATTTTGGGGATTTGGGTCAAAATATTATCCAGATGAGTTATAAATTGTGCTCGGAATTCTGTCAAAAAGACTGCAGAAATCCCACCTGATGAATTGTCCATGGGCTCTGCCAAGAACAGTAGATTCCAGTCAGGAGGACTCTAGCCAAAGCACCCTATTATGTCCACCCTGACCCTGTCAATGAAAGTAACGGCAGCACAGGAAACCTATTGAGAAGATGTGTACCTGGTCGTATGAGATGAACTCATTTCATTGGCACACAATACAAATCTGCAAGTGAAATAACGTCTTGAGTAAAGAATGCCCAATCCCAAGAATGCTGGTAAAGGTGACAAAGCACTGCCCACTTTTCTCACTTAACATTCGCCCGTTCATTCACTCTCTCACAGAGGTGTCAAGGAGGCTATGGCTTAACTTTGCTGGAGGTTTCACATCATACATTTTTTTTATATGTCTTAGTTCAGGACAAAAGGGGTGAGTGATATTGGCATGCTGTCTCAGGACATGATTTAAAACTTGAAGCTTCTATCAGAAATGGTGAGGCGCCAAGCTCAATTAGCAGAGGACTGTAAGGTATAAGCTAGTAACACTTAAAAAAAATGTGACATTTACTGAAATAAATGCAGCACGGGAGAAACGCCTGATGAGTCCTAACAAGGACGAAACATGTCAGGAGTTGCTTTTTGTCACATTCTGGCTTGCCTGTGTCCAGAATAC
>JAWWEL010220740.1:0-11253 GCA_035582915.1 Necturus beyeri | reverse complement strand
GAAACAAATAAAGCAGATCAAGAGGTACCTATGGAAATAGGAGGGATTAGGGGGCCCCTTACTCCGAAAGAGAGAGAACGTAGACGCTCCTTAGGGCTATGTTTCTATTGTGGGTCACAAAGACACATCCTTCCCAAATGTCCCAATAAAACGGGAAACGAGAAGGCTCGGGTGTAGGAGGGGTACATACCCAGAGCCCGGATTGTTACCCCATAGCCTTGTATGACACCCCTACCAGCAAACACCTATATCTCTCTATAAACCTAAGGTTAAAGGAAGGACGAATAGAACAAATCCCCGCTCTGGTTGATAGCGGAGCTACAGGGAATTTCCTTGACACCCTCTACGCCAAGAAACAAGTATTGCCTTTATACAGAAAAAGAAACACTATTCCTGTACAATCCGTAGATGGTTCAGACTTAACCTCAGGTCCTTTACAGTTACAAACAGGCCCCTTCATTATGGAAATCCCTCAGGGACATTATGAGATTATAACGTTTGATGTAATTGATGCTCCTCATTTTACAATCATTCTGGGGATGCCATGGCTAGAACGACATAATCCACTCATAGACTGGAAGGCCAAAACTTTGACATTGGCTTCTCCTTTTTGTCACGAGCACTGTATCGCCAAGGACAAACCTAAGGAACCACCACGAGAGGAAATATTAAGGATAGGAGCCATGGAAACTGTTCTACCGGATGAATATGCCTCTTTTAGAGATGTCTTCGACAAAAAGGAAGCAGATAGATTACCACCACATCGCCCCTATGACTGTCGGATAGACCTCATTCCTAATGCCGACATTCCCCATGGAAGGATATACTCTCTGTCTGAGAAAGAGGATCGGATTTTACAGGACTATTTAGAGGAGAATTTGAAAAAGGGGTTCATCCGCCATTCCACGTCCCCTGCGGGAGCTCCAATTTTCTTTATTCCAAAAAAGGACTGTGAAGAGCTACGTCCTTGTGTGGATTATAGACATCTCAACAACATTACCGTCAAAAACAGGTATCCTTTACCCCTCATTGGAGATCTCATCGATCAGGTCAGAAAAGCACAATGGTACACCAAATTAGACCTCCGTGGGGCTTACAATTTAGTCAGAATACACGAAGGCGACGAATGGAAGACTGCATTTTCCACGCGGCATGGCCATTTTGAATATTTGGTCATGCCGTTTGGTCTATGTAATGCCCCGGCCGCCTTTCAACACTTCGTGAACAGTGTTTTTTCAGACCTCATCGGGGTATGTATGGTCATATATTTGGATGACCTGTTGATCTATTCGGAAACCCTGGCTGCTCATCGTCAACATGTTAAGACCATCCTCCTAAGATTGAGAAAACACAATCTCTACGCAAAATTGTCCAAATGTGAGTTCGAGAAACAATCAGTCCATTACCTTGGATATATATTGACACCTCAGGGGGTTCATATGGACCAAGAGAAGATCCAGGCTATCCTCAACTGGGCTCCACCAAAGACCGTAAAGAGCCTACAGAGATTCCTGGGGTTCGCCAATTTTTACAGGAGGTTTATTCGTGATTTCTCCACCATTCTACATCCTCTCACGCAACTCCTGAAGAAAGGAACTACCTATGTTTGGGGACTTCCAGAACAAAGAGCTTTTTCACTGTTACAGAAGGCCTTTACGACGGCACCGGTCCTTCGTCATCCGGACCCGGATCTACAATATACAGTGGAAGCAGACTCCTCGAATACGGCCCTAGGTGCCGTACTTTCCCAACCTAGCGGAGAACCACCCTTGCTTCATCCTGTGGCTTTCTTTTCGAAGAAATTGAACCCTTCAGAGACCCATTATACCATATTCGAGAAGGAATTACTCGCCATAGAAAGAGCTTTCAAGGTATGGAGGCATTACCTCGAAGGCGCCAGATACCCAATCAAGGTATTATCGGACCATCGAAATCTGGGATATTTCAAATCCACGGTTTGCATGAATTCTCGACAGCATCGTTGGTCGTTGTTCTTTTCTCGGTTCAACTTCATCATACACTTCGTTCCTGGGAAGAAACACCAGAAAGCAGACGCCTTATCCAGGTCGTTAGAAGAAACCGAGGAACCCACAGAACCCCTACAGCCCTTGATACCCCTGGAAAAACTTTCGGTGGCTGCAGTCTTTCAGACAACTGATGATTTCTTTGACGAAATAAAAACCTCATATGCCTCTCAAGCATCCAAAGAAGAACAAGGACAACTCAGGGAAAAAGAAGGATTCCTTTTTTCAGGACATCGACTCTGGGTGCCTTTAAGAAAACATCAATTAGTGTTTCTCCAGTGGTGCCACGATGAGCCCATTGCCGGTCATCATGGATACAACAAGACGGAAGAACAATTAAGACGTTACGTATGGTGGAAGGGGTGGAGAAAAGACCTCAGAAATTATGTACAATCCTGTCCGGTCTGCGCCATCAATAAGACTCCTAAACAACGTCCTCCCGGTCTTTTACAGCCTCTACCAGTCCCTCCTAAACCCTGGCACACCATTAGCATGGATTTTGTCACTGATTTACCCATGTCACATAACTACACCACAATATGGGTAGTAGTGGACTCCCTGACAAAGATGGTACATTTGATACCCTTCCCTAGGGTCCCTACAGCTATACAAATTGCCACAGCTTTTATAGAACACATCTATAGGATCCACGGTATACCTACAATCATTGTCTCTGACAGGGGTTCTCAATTTGTATCTAGATTTTGGAGGGCATTCCACAAATCCTTGGGGGTTCAGTTGCGTTTTTCTACAGCCTACCACCCTCAAACAGATGGGCAAACAGAGAAAACCAACCAGTATATCGAACAATATTTACGTTGTTATTGTTCTTCCAGAGAAAAGGAATGGGCCAATTATCTCGTCCTAGCAGAGGTAGCCTATAACCAATCCCTACACACAGCCATTCAGGACACCCCTTTTCATGCATTGTATGGTTACCATCCCAAATTTCTTCCCATGACATTGCCTCCTGACCCATCAGTCCCCGCAGTTCAAGAAACCATCCAAGCATATCAATCTCGAATGACTTCCTTGTTGAGGAATCTACAACAAGCCAAAGCTACCATGAAAAGATACGCTGATAAAAATAGACGCCCCGGGCCTTCCTATTCCATAGGGGACCAAGTGTGGCTGTCTACGAAAAACATCAGGATAGTTAGATGTTCCCCAAAACTGAAACCACGGTACATTGGCCCTTACCCCATCAGTGAAAAAATCAACCCAGTGACCTATCGCCTTGCTCTACCCTCCAGCTTGCGGATACACCCAGTCTTCCATACTTCCCTTCTCAAACCGTACAAGGCTCGACCTGACGTCTCCCAGCCCGGATTCACCCCAGAGGTGCTCGATTCTGACACCGAATACGAAGTCAGAGATATTCTGGACTCTCATCTGCGGGGAGGTCAACTACAGTACTTGGTGGATTGGGTGGGATACGGGCCCGAGGATAGGTCCTGGGAACCTTCTGCTAATGTCAACGCCCCTCGGTTGGTCAGGATCTTTCATCGGAAATTTCCCATGAAGCCGGGTCCCAGGGGGGCTTTTGGGGGGGGGCTCCCTGTTAGGCGCCGGGGGTGGCGGGTCTCTGACAGAGTGTTTAGACAATGGAGACAGAGCCACAGATCATGAACACCCATTTAGCGCCATAGATTGTAAACACCGTTTTAGATTCATGAATACTGATCTATTTTTCTTTCAAGATCCGTTCACCTCTAAGCTTAATCCTCTTTCTATCTCCCTGATTCTGTGACCCTGACAGTCCTCTTTCTAGGACCATGACTATTTTCCTTTCAGGATCCATTCACCTCTAAGCCTAATCCTTCTTCTATCTCCCTGACTCTGTGACTCTGACAGTCCTCTTTCTAGGACCATGACCCTCCTACCTCCGCCAACCAATGAACACCTCCTTACCATATATGGAAGACGCCCGTTTCACAATGCGTCTTCGCAACGACTTCCTTACCAGAGTGCTGCGGATCACGCGAGTCTCCCTAGGCTATTGGATCAATCTTGCCTTGTCCCGTCTCCCCTCTACCTCTCCACCCCTCTCCAGGACTTGGACAACCTGATCTTTTCAACAAACTCTTTGACCCACGGACTTTCCCGAGACTGCCCCGTTTACCGGACTGCTATCTGCCCGGACCGATCCTTCCTCTGACGACCGACTCCTTCCGATCCCTGTTGCCTTCACTTTGCCTCTAACAGCAGCCGCACCTTTTACCATCAGTCTACGCTGTTACTATGAACATCATCACGATAGTCCTTTGTCATCAGGACTAGGGGGGCATCTGGTTACAGCAAACCAGGGATATATCATAGGTGAGTCGAATCTTTCTTTATTCACCCCGTCAGACCAACACCTTCATGTGCATCATAGAAACGCCCCATTGACCCTTCTGTATTTGTCCTTTCAGGTGCTGATACACCCTGGTGGTTGGGTGCCCCTTTTGTGGTCCTCTCCCTCAGGGGAGGTTGTACTATTCCTCTCCTGGGGAGCAGGGGTCACAGAAGTGCCGCTCGTCTCTCCTGAGGACTCGCGTTCTGAACACGGCCCCGTGACAGATTGCGAAGACCTTTTCCGTCCTCCCGAGAGACGTTATGGATGCGGCATTGGAGCACTTAACAGCGGCCCTCCAAAACCTCCAAAAGGAGGTTGCGGAATACCGCACAGAAAATCAACTCACATATCAAGTTGTACAAACCCTCCAACAGAAAATTAATCAACTTCCAACTACTGACCCTAAACCAGTAAAAGCATCCACTTCCCGGTCTTGGAATTGGGGGAACATACAAGAGGATGACACTGAAGACGGGGCCACAGGAGGCGCTAATGCGCAAATACCAAATCCTCCGCTCCCCACTACATATCGTGGGGAACCCAAAGATTTTCATCATTTCCTCACACAATGTCGCCTCCATTACCTGAACAGACCTAATGTCTATAAAACAGACACAGCTAAGATCTCTTTCCTTTTAATGAACCTTGCAGGTCCAGCCCTTACGTGGGCAAGTCCATACATCAATCGACAGGACCCTATATTAGATGATTATGATGCATTCTTACAACAATTCAAACGAATGTTTGAAAGGAAACCTTTACCACAAAAGACATGCCATGAACTACTCACCATTCGACAGGGTACTTTAGACGTATTGCATTATGTGGCCAAGTTCATGCAATTAGCAGCAGAAGTCGAATGGCCAGATGATGCCCTTCGGGCCATTTATTACAAAGGCTTACGAGAAAACCTGAAAGACCATGTTACTCATTGTTCTACCCCACCGGAGACATTGGACCAGTTAATAGATTACACATTACAAACAGAACATCGGATAACCGAGAGACAAGGGGAGAGAAGGCCATCGGAACCCTCATATACACCTCGACCAACTAAGGAAACAAATAAAGCAGATCAAGAGGTACCTATGGAAATAGGAGGGATTAGGGGGCCCCTTACTCCGAAGGAGAGAGAACGTAGACGCTCCTTAGGGCTATGTTTCTATTGTGGGTCACAAGGACACATCCTTCCCAAATGTCCCAATAAACCGGGAAACGAGAAGGCTCGGGTGTAGGAGGGGTACAAACCCTGAGCCTGGAACGATACCCCATGGCATTGTATGACACCCCCACCAGCAAACATCTTTTCCTGTCTATACGCATAAGGCTACGGGAGGGACAAATAGAACAGATTCCCGCTCTGGTGGATAGTGGGGCTACAGGGAATTTCCTGGATACCTTATACGCCAAAAAACAAGTCTTGCCTTTATATAGAAAAAGGAACACTATCCCAGTACAATCTGTAGATGGTTCAGATTTAACTTCGGGTCCTATACAATTACAAACAGGTCCCTTCATTATGGAAGTCCCTAAGGGACACCATGAGATCATAACGTTTGATATAATTGATGCCCCTCATTTTACGATCATTCTGGGGATGCCCTGGTTAGAAAAACATAACCCGCTAATCGATTGGAAGACCAAGACGTTGACATTGGCTTCTCCTTTTTGTCATGACCATTGTATAGTTAAGGACGAACCTAAGAACCCGCCACAGGAAAGAATAGTCGGAATCGGGGCTATCGAAACTGTTCTTCCTGATGAATACTCATCTTTCCGAGACGTCTTTGATAAAAAGGAGGCTGATAGATTGCCACCACATCGCCCCTACGACTGTCGGATTGATCTCATTCCTAATGCCGACATCCCTCATGGACGAATCTACTCTTTATCGGAAAAGGAAGATCGAATATTACAGGAGTATTTGCAAGAGAATTTGAAAAAGGGGTTCATTCGTCATTCTACGTCCCCTGCGGGAGCCCCAATATTCTTCATTCCAAAAAAGGACTGTGAAGAGCTACGTCCTTGTGTAGATTATCGACACCTAAATGACATAACCATCAAAAATAGGTATCCGTTACCCCTCATCGGAGACCTCATTGATCAGGTTAGGAAAGCGAATTGGTACACAAAATTGGACCTCCGAGGGGCTTACAATTTAGTCCGAATCCACGAAGGTGACGAATGGAAGACAGCGTTTTCCACACGGCATGGCCATTTTGAATACCTGGTCATGCCGTTCGGTCTATGCAATGCCCCGGCAGCTTTTCAACACTTCGTAAACAGCGTGTTCTCCGATCTCATCGGGGTGTGCATGGTCATATATTTAGATGACCTATTGATCTACTCGGAAACTCTGGCTGCCCATCGTCAACATGTCAAGACTATCCTCCTAAGATTAAGAGAACATAGTCTCTATGCAAAACTATCCAAATGTGAATTTGAGAAAAGATCGGTACATTATCTCGGATATATACTGTCACCTCAGGGAGTTCAGATGGACCAAGAAAAGATACAAGCTATCCTTAATTGGGCTCCGCCAAAAACGATTAAGAGTCTACAAAGATTTGTTGGATTTGCTAATTTCTACAGGAGGTTTATCTGTGACTTTTCCACCATTTTACATCCTCTCACACAACTCCTGAAGAAAGGAACCACTTACGTATGGGGGCTTCCAGAACAGAAAGCCTTTGCTCAGTTACAAAGGGCTTTTACCACGGCACCGGTCCTTCGTCATCCAGACCCGGATCTTCAATATACAGTTGAAGCAGACTCCTCCAACACAGCCCTTGGTGCGGTTCTTTCTCAATCAAGCGGAGAACCTCCAATGCTTCATCCTGTGGCTTTCTTTTCGAAGAAATTGAACTCTTCTGAAATCCACTATACCATATTCGAAAAGGAGCTCCTTGCAATAAAGAGGGCTTTCGAAGTATGGAGGCATTACCTCGAAGGTGCCAAATATCCTATTAAAGTATTATCGGATCATCGGAATTTAGGATACTTCAAATCCGCTGTTTGTATGAATTCCCGACAACATCGTTGGTCATTGTTCTTTTCTCGATTCAATTTTATCATACAATTTGTACCAGGGAAAAGACACCAGAAGGCAGATGCCTTATCTAGGTCTTTGGATGAAACAGATGAACCCATAGAATCTCTACAGCCCTTGATACCCCTGGAAAAGCTTTCCGTGACTGCAGTAGTCCAGACAGCTGACGATTTCCTTGGTGAAATACAAGCCTCTTACGCTTCCCCGACATCAGAAGACGGAAAAGAACACTGTAAAGAAAGGGACGGTTTCCTTTTTTTTGGACATAGACTCTGGGTTCCGCTAAGAAAACATCAAGAAGTATTTCTCCAGTGGTGTCATGATGAACCCTGTGCAGGTCATCATGGATATAACAAGACAGAAGAACAACTACGGCGCTACGTATGGTGGAAGGGGTGGAGGAAAGATCTCAGAAAGTACATACAGTCTTGCCCTGTTTGTGCCATCAATAAGACACCTAAACAACGTCCTCCTGGTCTTTTGCAACCCCTACCAGTTCCTCCCACACCTTGGCACACCATCAGCATGGATTTTGTTACTGACTTGCCTTTGTCGCGTACCTTCACCACAATTTGGGTAGTGGTTGATACCTTGACAAAAATGGTACATTTAATACCCTTCCCCAAAATCCCTACCGCCATACAAATTGCCACCGCTTTTATAGAACACATCTATAAATTCCATGGAATCCCTTCGATAATCATTTCTGATAGGGGTTCTCAATTTGTGTCCAGATTTTGGAAGGCATTCCATAAATCTCTGGGTGTGCAATTGCGTTTTTCTACAGCCTATCATCCTCAAACGGATGGACAAACAGAAAAGACTAATCAATACTTAGAACAATATTTACGTTGCTATTGTTCATCCAGAGAAAAGGAATGGGCCACCTACCTCACTTTAGCGGAAGTAGCTTACAACCAATCCCTACACTCTGCTACTCAGGATACCCCTTTCCATGCATTATATGGATACCATCCCAGGTTCCTTCCCTTGACATTGCCTCCTGATCCATCCGTCCCTGCAGTCCAAGACACCATCCAAACATACCAATCTAGAATGACATCCTTAATGAAGAATCTACAACAAGCAAAAACTACCATGAAAAGATACGCAGACAAGAAAAGACGCCCCGGACCTTTATATTCAGTAGGGGATCGAGTTTGGCTGTCAACAAAGAACATCAGGTTAGCCAGATGCACCCCTAAATTGAAACCACGTTATATGGGACCTTATTCCATTAGTGCAAAAATTAATCCAGTGACCTACCGTCTTGACTTACCCCCCAGTCTGAGAATACACCCAGTCTTCCATACATCCCTTCTCAAACCATATACGGCCCGACTGAACGCCCCTCAACCAGGATTCACGCCCAAGGTTCTTGATTCAGACACTGAATATGAAGTCAGGGACATTCTAGATTCTCGTCTGAAGGGTACCCAGCTCCAGTATTTGGTGGATTGGTTGGGATATGGTCCCGAAGATAGATCATGGGAACCTGCATCCAACATCAATGCCCCCCGACTAGTCAGGCTCTTTCATCGAAAGTTCCCTATGAAACCGGGTCCTCGAGGGGCCTTTGGGGGGGGGCAACCTGTTAGGCGCCGGGGATGGAGGGTTTCGGACAGAGTGTTTGGGCAATGGAAACGGCGCTTTTGATCCTCATTCCCTATAGCACAGCGTTCGCTCATCGCTCAGTCCTCTTTCTATATCCATGGCCCTCTCTCTCTTCATGAGTGTTTACATCTCCGCCAACCAATGACTGCTCTTTACCATATAAGGAAGACGCTCACGGCTCGCCGCGTCTTCGCAACAACTTCATTCCGAAGTGCTACGGACGGTGCTCATCTTGTTCTCACCCGCTTTGTCCTCCCCTTTCTGGATCTTATCCACGAGAACTGCTCGCTAGACTTCTCCCGACCACGGACGATTCCCTGTCCTGTTCGAATCCTGCTACTACTCCGGACTACGGACGGCTCACCCCTCACGGACCGCTCTGTGATTCAGCCCAAACCCCGACTACTGCCCGTTCCGGACTACGGATTGTTCCCAGACTCACCCGGACTCTGACGGTGCCAGCTCCTGACTTCCCCTTACCCCGGACAGTTCTGTGAGACATCGGACCCCTGACTGGTAAGACCGATCCCTCTTTCTTACCCCCTTATCTTTCTACCTCCTATTTTGTGTACCGGCAGCTGCACCATTTACCATCGTTCAGGCTGCTACTTCAGTGGCTACTCCACCACGCTGCTGACGATTCCTCTACCATCAGGAATCAGGGGGGCACCCGGTTACAGCAAACCAGGGATGGGTCATAGGTGAGTCCTGCATCCTCTTCATTCCATTGAGAGTACAGCCCCTAGATCTTTAGAGCCCCCTACTGACGTATTTCTATTTGTCCTTTCCAGGTGCTGATACACCCTGGTGGTTGGGTGCCCCTTTTGTTTTCCTCTCCTGCAGTGGAGGTTATAGTGACCCTCCTCTGGGGAGTAGGGATCACAGAAGTGGTACTTATCTCTCCCGAGGACTCGCGTTCTGGACGCTAGGCGTGACAGATTGCGAAGACCTATTCGTCCTCCTGAGAGCCATCATGGATAAGGCATTGGAGCAAATAACTGCAACCCTCCAAAACCTCCAAAAAGAGGTTGCGGAATACCGCACAGAAAATCAGCTCACGTATCAGATAGTTCAGACCCTACAACAGAAACTCGATCAAAGTCCAGTTACTACCCCTATACCCTCAAAAGCATCCACTTCCCGGGCCTGGAATTGGGGAAACCAAGAAGAAGACTCAGAGGATGGGGCCATAGGGGGGGTTAATGCCCAGATACCGAATCCTCCTCTCCCCACTACGTATCGTGGGGATCCTAAGGAATTCCATCATTTCCTCACGCAATGCCGCCTCCATTATTTGAATAGACCCACAGTTTACAGAACAGATACCGCTAAGGTGTCTTTTCTTTTGATGAATCTGGCAGGTCCTGCCCTTACTTGGGCAAGTCCGTACATCAACCGTCTGGACCCTATATTAGATGATTATGACGCATTTATTCAACAATTCAAAAAGATGTTTGAAAGAAAACCTTTACCACAAAAAATATGCCACGAATTGCTTACCATACGACAAGGTTCCCTAGACATACTGCATTATGCGGCCAAGTTTATGCAATTAGCGGCTGAGGTGAAATGGCCAGACGACGCCCTTCGGGCCATTTATTACAAAGGTCTACGAGAGAACTTAAAAGACCATGTCACTCACTGTTCCACCCCACCGGAGACATTGGACCAGTTAATTGATTATACATTACAGACAGAATACAGGCTAACAGAAAGACAGGGAGAACGGAAGTGGTTTGAACCATCACACACTCCCCGACTGACAAAAGAAACAAATAAGACAGACCCGGAAGTACCTATGGATATAGGAGGGGTTAGAGGACCCCTTACTCAGAAAGAAAGAGAACGCAGACGTTCTTTAGGGTTATGTTTCTATTGTGGGTCACCAGGACATATCCTCCCTAAATGTCCCAATAGACCGGGAAACGAGAAGGCTCAGGTGTAGGAGGGGTACAAACCCTGAGCCTGGAACAATACCCCATGGCATTATATGACACTCCCACTAGTAAACATCTTTTTCTGTCTATACGCTTAAGGCTACGGGAGGGACAAATAGAACAGATTCCCGCTCTGGTAGATAGTGGGGCTACCGGAAATTTCCTAGATACTTTATACGCCAAAAAACAGGTCTTGCCTTTCTATAGAAAAAGAAACACTATCCCAGTACAATCTGTAGATGGTTCAGATTTAACTTCGGGTCCTATACAATTACAAACAGGTCCCTTCAT